>JTDE01002757.1:2035-41037 GCA_014338405.1 Paragonimus skrjabini miyazakii | reverse complement strand
TTTCTTGATGCCTGAATAGTATACAAATGAGAAGTAAAATTTTTGATCAGAAAATTCTCGGGAAGATAAATAAAAAGTTAACGGTCATTTGTGGAAAATACAACAAATACAAGCAAATATAGTCATTACGATTTCTTATCACTGAGATAAAACAAAATTACGCAATGTTCCGTCTACAACAGTGCAAAGTGAAACCATGATACTATACTCTAGTAACAAGTTATTGTACATAGATCTAATGACAAACGGAGACCATGAGGCAAACAGTTACAGGCTGCGTGGAAGAAAACAGGAAGAATGCGGTGAGATGTAAAACGAGAGGAGGAAAATGGCAAGAAAAAAATCCGGCTTAGTCCGTTTTACATAGTGGTGCTTTATCATTGGCAAAAGTCTGTGTATACTGGCAGTTAAGTACGGTTGTGAGAACAAGGTGGTAAACATTAATCGAGTTTTAACAATGTGCGAGGAGATCTCTTCACCAACATCATCATCATCAGTTGCGAGACACTCGCCAAAATAAGCAAAACCTTCAATTAAATGAAGAGCGTTACTCTTGGAGTAACCGCAGAACCACGTACCTTATAGTGTTGAAACAGTACTTTACACTGAAACGGTACAAAGAACGGGCCACATTGACATTGTTCAATCGCCAACCGATCTAACACGCTTTAGGCCGACAGTGCACTGCTACCAAACAAGCCGATAACATCGGCGCAGTCTACGTCTACAATACTATGCCGCCATTACAGCTTTGGGCTGGGCATATTAAACAGTAAGGGTGGTTGGAACATGAGAGGTAGAATAGTCTTGCCACACCCCGTAGGTGGGTGGAAAGAGTAGTGACAGTCTATCACAAGCCATGAATCCACCTGAACAATACAATGCTCTTAGAAGGGATATGCATTTCTCAGATACTTCAAGTTGAACATAACTAATATTTGATTGCAGCTTTCGCATTCTCATGAACTTGACACGACCACTTACACTTTCATGAGAACCGTGTTGATCACAAGGTCACTGACCTCAAACAATGGGCTCGGCCGACTTATCATACCCGAGCGCTCAATCACTTTTGCTTATGGGTAGGGGTCGGGTTGGTCTCAATAGGACACACAGTTAAAGTCTGTTAACTGCAGTCGATAACGCTGCGATGAAGAATTCCGAGTGAGATAGCAATCTCCAATTCCGCTCAACCGAGTAAGCACTACTTTAGACCACTGATGAGTTATCGGGGATTTGATTGATTTCAAGTTGAACATCATTCGCATTCGATCGTAACTTTCGTACTCAGATGAGCATTCCAGCCAACCTCTTCCGAAAAGAAATATTAGGTTCGAGTTTCGCTCTTGTTAGAGCTTGTCAGTAATACATATCCTCACAAATGCAAGGTATAGTTGGAACGCACGGCTACAATCCGACTGATGAATTAAAACAACACAAAACCAACTACCCGATACTGAATCTATCTGGAGAAATGTAGACTGAAATATTTCAAGGAGAGACTTAATTCTTAAATACGAAATACTTCCCACCTCATATCGTTCGCTGACACATCTCCCACAGAATAAAGATGAATGAGTAGGGGGTCAATCGCTGAGATTGTGTATTGGTACATGCAGGTTACTGGGCAGACAGAACTACTTCATAGTTAGGGTCTGTTCACATCTGAACTATTTGGTGATGGTTGAATCGGTTGAAAATTTCAGAATATTACTCGATCAGTACGTACGTGGTCGGAGTTCCAGTCCCAGCAGCGTCAAGGATATGCACTATTGACGAGTTCTAACAGTGGAGAAACTCGAGTCCCGTGCTTCTTTTCGAAAAAGGCTGGCTAGAAAGTCTATCTGAATGCGAAGGCTACGATCAGCTGTGAGTGATGTGCAGTCTGAAATTAACCAAACTCCCGACTGTTCATCATTTCTCAGATGCTCAACCCCGAGGAACAGCTAACGACGGAAATGAAGCCTGTCCTGATGACTAGAAGCGAAGCTATTGTTGGAAGTTAACAAACATGATGTTGAAGCAGCTGATGGAACACCTGTGCGAAATCAGAGTTACTCTTCGCAACACTGCTCATCACGCTTTTAGAATAAACTACGGGACAGAACGGACACTTACAATATAAACGTAGTTGAAAGTAGACGAAGTCCCCGAAGACTGTAAGACACGTTGTGCCGAACTCCCTTAAAAATTGGAGTAACTCCCGATTTCTCCGAGTTCAAAACCAGCTAAGAATGAACAGATGTCCAGCAAGCAACTCTCTAAAATCCTTTAAACAGCCTAAGGAAGGCCACCTGAGCACAATGTCTCATGGTACTTAAGATTGGATTTCCTTTCTGATCTCCCCTTGGACCCAGGGAACACAATTACTGGAACAGAGGGCCGGCTAAATTGTGAATGAAAGTGCTCCACCCATCGCACCAAGAGTCTGTGTAGATCATGTACTAGTGAACAGTCTAGTCCGCAGATTATGTCATTGATACCTGGCCGCTTGGTCACGAGACAGAACATTTGAGTGGCTTCCGAAACTTTTCGGAGATGGTAGCTAATTCCATCCGGACTATAAAATGTGTACAAACCTTACTTTCTAAATACCCGCTGTGTACAATGAGGAGAGTAGCAATTTTAGACAATTCATATAGTAACCAATCACAAAATACAGCCGTGGCTTGATTATTTATAGAAAATCCCCGATAAATCATAATAATTGTGTACAATACAATCCTAACTTTATACCTCGGCACATATAAGCAATAAATATCAAGCGGTATGAGACCACTTAATATAAATCAGATGAGTTTATTTAAGAACATACAAAAACAGTCATTTCTGTCAGTAAAATACACACTTTGTGTAGTTTTTGACGTTTGCAGTAAGTTTCAACAACCAGTTGAACAGTGAATAGGGAAGTCACCTATACTACTACTGACACGTCTATTTTGAACCGGTCATCACATGTAACTACTAAATATATAAACTACATGGCGTAAGTTTACCTTTTGATACGAAACTAATGAATACTGTCGAGAACACTCACAAGCGAATAACCGATGTAACCAATACATTAAAAGTTATCTTAGATGCTCATCGTTAATGAAATCATTTGATAATTGACGGCTGTTTTAAGACGGTTGACTGTAGAGTCAATAGGATTTTTGAACGCTTTTAGTTGTTTTTTTCATCCAGACTAAAGAGTTGGAACTCGAACATGTGAATAAACTGAAGCGATTACACGAAACATGCTTCTTCCGATAATTTCATGGTCGAATCTTTGGATAGCAATGTAAAGTGGTACACATTGCAAGCAACCCGTATTATCAATGCTGAACAGAGAAAATCATTGCAGTGATTCAGTAGTATCTTGTGGTTTAGATGGTCAATCTCTTTAGGAAATTATAGAAAATGAACAGCTAACAAATTTGAAGTATGTTTTCATTAAGTAGATAATAAACGACGTTACCATCATCAATGATTAGGTGTATTGTTTGAAACAGGGTTGACTACGACTAAAACGAATATGAACATCTCATGAATCTCGTTTATTGGAAGGAGAATATCTCGAGAAATTTAAAACTAATAACAAATACTGGAAATTTTCAATCATTTTCATACGAGTTGCGTCTCTCAATCAAAATACAAGATCAACAAGGAGTTCATCGATATAATTTATTTCCGTCCACCGATAGAGCACCAAAACAATGCTTTAAATGAATGCAATTTAAAACAGAAATGTTCGTCAGAGATTCAGCACAGATTGTAATGGGATGGCAATGAGAAACTGGGCAAAGAGGATTAACAGAAGGATTCAAAACACGTGAATATGGATTGAACTTCACTCGAAACTCGACTCTAGTGCTTCTTTTCGAAAGGGGTCGATTGTAAAGTCTATGGGAATGTGACAGCTGCGATCAATTGTGGGTATTGTTCAATCTATATGAAAACCAAAATCCCTTACTACTCATCAGTATTCACTTTTCTTATTTTCGTGTTTGAACAATACACGCTGAAAGCGAGAGGCAATGATGTTGCGCGCATAAGGTGTCTAGTCGGAAACTGTTGGAATCGATGTTCTACATGATAGTTCGAGCCTCCAACTGCTAATTAGGACTCAGAACAACAAGCAGACGTGTCCTGTTGATCAGAAAAACACTGACACCCGCTTAAACAAATGCCGACGTTTCGGGGTCTCCAGAGAGATGCCTGTGAAGCTTTGCATCGGAGGCTAATGGGGAAGTCAGTCAGAATATACAGCCACGATATAGAACGCGCCTCCGAGAAGCAGTATACGTCAAAGACAAGGGTTCCTAATTTATGGGCTGAGGCTGTATCACATATACGTTGAAAGCCGTTAGTTTGAAAGGCGTATTAACGTCAAAGATACGAGTTCACAGGCCGATAAGGTGGTCGTATCAGGAAGAGAGACACCAGGAGCATCATTGCGAACGACACCCTTCAAACGAGCAATCGAAAAGAGATTCACAGTATTATTCCGGTATTCTACCCGCAGCTAAGAACAGACTCATAACGGACATCCTTTTCCGATTCCAAATAAACATGTATAAAGAAGTTTGTTTGAAATATGAAACAGCAATTACTAATAATAAACTCAAATCGCAAACCCCACGAGAAATACTCGTGACGAGGGTCCCTGAGTTGGTTTTTGACTTATTTATCAACCGCTGTGCCAACAGAAGAGATCCATTGATTAAAAATTTGACCTGTGAATTGATTTGAAACTGGTGACAGGATGGCTCTGCATACCGTGTATTCGGCAACTAAATTACGAAGCCCCATCGATAAATCTTTCGATACGATACGAAACATAGACCGATGGTTTAGAAAAGTAGCAGTATTGCACAATCTATCGTGTGATATTGAATGTGGTCAGTGACCCGGCTGAATACTGAGTCTGTCATTCCTCTGACTTGATGAGATGATGCAATACTGGGCCAAGGATAGACCACCCTATTTTGGAAAATAAACACAATGAACATAGAGATAGTAGGAGAAACTAACCTTGCTCTCATCTCTTTGACCGCTGCCGGACTCAGGGTTCCATGAATTGCACTGATATTAACACCAGCTTTCTCGAACACAGCGCCGTTTTCCATAACGCATGATATACCACCGCCGCCCTGAAACAAGATAACAGTTCAGATGAACTCAGGTGTAGGAGCCTTGATGTTATATGTTTGAATGTAGACGTAGCTATTTTTTAGTGGTTAGGTCCCCCTCCCCTTTCCCTTTCTTTTCTTCTCTCTTCCTATACAGGGTTTGCTTTTTTTTACTTCGTGGTTGTGTGGCAGTTAAACATCAGTGTGAACCACTGATGTATTGTTGTCTATGATGATGATGATGACCATGACGGTTTAACCTAGGCAATACGGACGATATGTCTGAGGCATGTCAAACATGAGGAGCACTAAAAGAAGAAAGCAAGTTTCATGGTAACTAACGGATTCATGAAGAACGTGCAAAATATCATTCGTACCAGAGGTTTGCATCAATGACGGTCAATTTGGTTGTTGACACTAAACTGAAGTGACAAAGAACTTCCTCGAAAAAAAGGAACGAAACCAATAAAGGTCCATCCAAAAAATGGATGGAAAAATAAAAACAAACTGTACTAACATCACACAGCTGAAAGAAAACGTGTAGAAGACTAAGAGTGTACAAGTAACAGAAACCAGTACCAATCATCTATTATATCAGTCGATGTGGAGATGATGGCCTACAAAACAACAGAATGAATGTGGAAACATCAACAACATTTCAATTGTCAAGATACATCAGACGTAAGACAGAAAAGTGATCACACTAAAAACTGATCAGGAAGCGGTAAGGTAATGTTGTCAGCATACGTCATGCCGGTCAGTTTATCTCAAGGGGGAGACAACACAAACATTATAAAAATCCTCGAGAATATCTTATAGTGTCACTGATAGCAAAGCTGAACAGGGGGGCAGAGGCTACACATCCATGTCGAATGCTGCTTGACACAGTGAATACCCGAAACAATTACCAAGAAAGCGAAATAGGTACATTTACTGCCCCCTCTAATGTCCTGGTTAACATACCTCAACTTTATCAAAACATAATTTGGCGCTCTGACAACGTTAGCTTCTAACACTTATCATTAGGCAGGCCACTGCTTCATCGACGTTAATGAAATCCTCCAGTCTTATCTTTGCACCTTTCATGAGATCACCTATGGAAGATCGAGGCAGTTCAATCGATGCACTGATGAGTACATGTTCCAGCTGTGATGGGTTATCGTCAATAGTGTTACGTGGTTAGGATAACCGTCGAATTCCTGTTGACGTCAGTCGTTAACTTTGTGATAGTTGTGTGACGTTCCATTGGAGTTGAAAACCACGTGTAACAAAGACAGCTTGTAATACATTCTTTTGGACCATAAGACCCGCCCTGTTTCTGAGAAGCATCATTTCACATAGTCTGTGAGTCCAAACGACACCTCCACACACGGATAGATTCAGCGTCAGATCGAACAACAAGTTGAGTTGTTGAGTGTGGTCACAATCAATCGCAATTACTTTGCCACATTCAGGTACAACCCAATCGAGTGCAGGGTAAAGCCGAAATTCATTGGCCCGGATAGCTCTAGCTGATCGCTGTAAAAGTCAAGAACAGTGTCAGCCCATAGATCATCGTTGTCCTCGTTTGTTCGTGCTGGATGGATCACAAAAACATTCGTTTGATGTGGTGCCACATCATAGAGGTGAGACCCAATGTCAGAAGATGGGCCCAAAGTAGAAACAAGTGGTCTATCAAGCAGGCACAGAAAATGAGAATATCGTGTCCAAAAGGCCACTGACACCAAAAATTTGATTATCACGTAAGCTGACCTGAAGTGTACAAACAAATATAACACCATGAACATAGACACCCGTTTGAATGCTGTGTTGATCAATATCTGATTGGGTAACTATACAGGTTCCGGATATCCATCTGCGGAATTCCATGCGCAGAACCAGTAGGGACTTTGTTTCGCGCGAACCAGGGCAGTAATTATCAGTGCCCACATTCAGATCACACATTAGTTGCCGACGTTACGAGTAATCCAATGAGAAAGTAAGCCTGAAGTCACAAAGTGGCGTTACAACGACGGCATGCTGTGGTCAAAATGACATATGCAAGCAACCTCTAGAGAGGTGATATTTTTATCGAGTAGTGTTTACTGCTGGGACATCTATAAGACACCTAGAGAACACTACAAGAAGGTGAGGTGAAGGAGGCTATCAGTCCTAAAATATCACAAGAGACGATTGCTCATGAGAGTGGCCATACTACAAAACCTTTCGCAAGGTAGATAGGTGATCTGTACGTTGACAACTGCGTCGTCGTTTGCAATAATGCTTGTATCTCAATGTACTAAGGTTTCCATTGGTAAACTGCGAAGCAAGCAATTTAAATACTGTGTTTTAGCGGAAAATCATAAAAAAACTGCGTATAAATTTTGGACGAACCGTTTTTCACAACGAGAACAAACCATGCATAATCACCATAATAGCGGCTTTGGGTTTGACTAGAAGACATCGTCATTCATTGCAACAACGACGTTAAATAACTTAGAAAACCTTATTAGAAAGGCTAAAAATTAACAAAAGATGGTCAAACGGAAGAACTAGAAACGGTTGGGATACAGATATCATTGACTGTAGCACATTGTCATCTAGGATGACGTTTCTAACTAGTGATTTCAGTAATCATGAAGACCCCAACCAGGCAGGCGATATCTACCCACCTTACTCAGTGGAGCAGTTAGGGTCTTTACATTTCGTGACCGTGTTAAAGCTTGACCACTACGCCGTCTTACCCAACTGTTGTTGGTTACAGTCAACAATGCCCGGTGCGGTAAACGTCCAACTGGCATGTAGAGTATGTGAGTCACGCACCAAAAGCTCTGCAACGTGATTGATTTACCAATTGACTGCACGTCCAGAGTGTTCTGTAATACGCGTTGGTGCACGGCCGCACTGCTTACATCATCATCCCACTTGATGTGAGCTAATTGGCGGAGAAAAGGATGTTTAACCAAAATAAGTCTGTTGACATTTTCCACCTCCCCATTCCCAGTGGGACACGCTTCCGAACCATAGGGTAAACTGGAATGCACAGATGACGCAGGTTGGAAGAAGTAACTCGTACCTCTGCTATTCTCGTTGGTATATCAACAGCAATATTACAGGCTGACAAGACAGTGCTAGCAAACTATGTGAAAGTGTCTGCAGTCTCAAGCGCGTCGCTTGTAACAAGGAAGGCAGAAGTGGGAATGTCCCAGTATTGAAGCAGCACTTTGCACTTTGAAGGTGCGGAGTGTATTTCATACAAACCAACCGGGCCAGTCACTTTGTTCAACATGGTTTGTATGTCCTTGGCAGAGAGGCTGAGTAAACCAGTGACATCCGCATACTCCATGCCGGCCAACCTACCGCCAGGAAGAATCACAACACCAATTTCACTAGACTCCTCAAGCGCACCTTTCAGAACGTCATCCATGACTAAATTGAACAGGACGAGGGAGATTGGATACCCCTGATGAATATTAAAAGCAACGAACGTCGGTGACAGTTGTCCTCAAACCCTCACTCTGGTTACAGAGTGAACATACAGTGATCACAACAGATTCACGTATTTCCCTGGTACTCTCTTGCGAACACTTCTGCTTCTAACGGAGGGCCGTCTGGAACTCAGTGACTGACCATTCAGGTCCCGTCGTCCACATGGTCTGGTTGAGGCCAGCTGAACTGTTCAAAATGTTCAGTCCACCTGTCAAGGCGGTGTGGCTAGTTGGTGATAAGTGAACAGGCTTTTCCGCACATGGTCTCACTTACATCAACTCGACGAATAGTACAATCACAGATTATGGAAAATAACCTCCCGCCACTCCCAGATAAAAAGGTCCCTTCCATCCCTTTCGATTGTTGGATCAGGTGGTGCTTACGGTCTACGCAAACTTTTCGTCAGCTTGCGTTCTTTCACAACTGCACAGCCTCTTCAGAACATATCCACTCACAGCAAGCTCTCATAGACGTTGCGATTTGTTCCCAGCGTTAGTTAGATTCTTTCACCTGGCTCCAGTTAGGCAATGTGTTCACCAATGGTTGCCAGTAAGCGTTCTTTACATACTCCCAGCACGAACACCCGATAAGTATCTTGCATTTACAAGTATGTCCTCTGGGTAAATGACGAAACAAAACGGACAAGCACAGCAGCATGATCCGAGTCCAGATAGTTGCTTCAAAATGCACGACAGTCTTTAACAGAGTGGCGCCACCTGTAACTGACTTATCTAATCGATTTGTGTTCACGGCCACTTCTTTTTAGGACAAAGATGACCAAATTGAGTATTTAAATAGCCGACCTGCATGATTATATTAGGAGGTTTAGCCTCCACGAGAGGGTCGACAAGGGCGTTGCAAAATGCCCCCTTGTTGATATCCGAACAGCAATCCCTTGAAGCGTACGCGATATAATGAATACACGACGCCTTTCTGATTTACGTTGACAGATATTACCGATGTGTTGACTCTGCCAGCGCATAAGTGACTGTTCACTGGATTCAATTGAGCGAACCATGATCAGCTCTTGAACGCAGTGCGACTCTCACTCCAGCTTGATCAAGAAATCCAGCTTCGGCGTCACCAGAAACCCTGAAAGAGAAGAGCGCTTGGATCGACAGTTGTCTAGAGGTGAGCTCAAGTAAATAATGATGATGGAATCGTAGACTCGCGTCTCCGACATATGGCACACATCAAGCTCCAGGCCTGAGAAAGCATTCGCCAGAGCAATTTGCTGACCAACTCGTCGGAGAGTACGAACATTGAAGGCATCAGTGTTCATCAGTTGTCTTGGCTTTGGAAAATAACTGTCACCCGATAGCACAAAGAAGGCAGAAAACTTGGGGGGAGGGGCGAAGTAGAAATCGTAATGGATGAATAATGTCACTGTCAGGAGAACGATAGCTTCTGATACTTTCCAGTCGTTTATATCGCGGAAAAGGGTTGACCTGAGAGACCCCACTCCGAGTCTCTGACTCAAAAGTCTGACCAGCGAGACAACAGGATATAGAGTTTTCTTGAGGGACCCTACCTAGAGTCAGTGACTCAACAGTCTGACCCAATTGGCAGTGAGGAACTTGTGCAGCCGATGGCGTAGTTAATAAGACAGTACTGTTGCACGCAGTTGAAGTATTCAAAGCTAGACTAGGCTTTCGAAGGTTACCGGGTGTTTTTCGACCGTCATGATCAACATTTGGACGACAAGAGTGCTTTCTGTTTGAGGGTACCTCTTTTAACCTCTCCGTTCTGTACGCGGAAGGCAGTAGTGTTACAACTATTTAAAAAAATAGTTCCGCTGTATGCACTCGTACGCAGCTAGTAGTGCATCATACAACCCTACGAGTGCATCTGCATTTTGCTTGACTGCTCCCCTTTGGCCTATCTGGTAAGTTTGCACCTAAGTGGACCGAAGTTTTAGTCGTCATAGCCCACTAGATCGATGCAATGTACAAGCCTGACCACCACATCAAGGTAACAGAGTAGGTCAGGACAAACCGTGCATCCGTAGAAGGATGTGCACTCAACGATTGGATCAATAAATTTGGGTAGAAACACCTAAATATGAGTGGTCGGACGATAGCAACAACACAACAAACGGAATCAACGAACACTTCAAAACAGGAAGTTAGAACCGTTACAAACAACCACTGCACTCTGAGAGTACAGCTCACATAGGCAATGGACAGAGACAACTGAAGTCCAGGTTCGGTCTAAATTACTTGCACGAACTCAGCAACCAATCAGTCGGTTCCATATGAGATATTCGTGTGGGTGAAAAATGAATTCTTCCGAATTCGGTTAGCATCGGAGAATGAGAAATGTACATACTGATTAAAAGATACTCACCGCTTTTCGTTCCCATTTATCAACACGAAATTTGGCACGGCCATCAATCTTCTCCATTTCACGACATAACTTGCCCTGTAAAGACGAAGTGAAACGAACAAAAGGCATGTTTGGTGGTGCTCGACGTACATACACAAATTCCATCGCTTTCGTGTCACACTCGATCTGTTATAAACTCTGAAGAGCTAAACGATTCACTTACTTGAGGTGCACATTAGTCGGTAAATCGACGAGCAAAACTTACCGGGAGAGTAAGTTCAAGCATCGCTATATTGACCAAACATCACCTTTATATTTGTAGGTCGCATTGTGGTAAATGTAGACGGTATGTGCCAATGCAACGAAAACAACATTAAATCCTTGATGATTAGATTATTAGTTACTCAGATCTGATGTTAGAGATAAAGTGCGATATGATCTACAGTGCTTGAATATGTACTTACAATCGCATCTATCTAACTTGAACGAGTACACACTCAAGCTTCTAGACGTCAGTGACTCGGACAAGTGATAAGAACCACTGGGGACCACGGGATGGTAGATTATCTATCAAAAACACAACCTATATAACCTACTTCTATTATGTCTGGTCTACACGCTGACGTCGTAAGCGGGTAATCTGGTCTCATTGTACAGACAAGAGTAAGATGCCACTTACATAACCTATGTCAAGCTGTGTTCAGACTACAACTAGAGGACGTAACCCGAAGGGACACTAATGACAAAGATTTCCATATACAATACATTTTGATTCTAAGTGCTAATCGCATGTGACTGATGCACTATCTTGGCTTTCCACTTGGTGCATCCTCAACACCAATCTTGCTGGAAGCTGAGACAACGAAGAATATAGAAAATTAAACTGTGAAAGTATGAGGATTTCTAATATTGCTGTATAAGCAAGTCCAAAACACCAGCTATTCTGTTTAAGCGACGCTAGTGTCAGATCATCATCACTACCACCATCACCAACAACAACTGTGGAGAACGTCAGGAGAGGTAGCGGTTAAACGATTTCACTGAGCTGACTGTTGTCGTTGCTAGCCTGAGTTATCTGCGAAGTAAATAAACATGAAGCCAATGAAGACATCATTTGCAGGTGCCACCTAATCCGTCCTTGCATCTCGAACACCTAAACACCGTGACGTTGAACATCAGTGGCTAGATCAATCGAGTGTTACTCTTCTACCTCTGCTGTCTCCAAATTAGTGCCTTTTATTCTATGGTACCGAACAGCAGTATCAACCAACGATATAGTGCTGATGAAGAAAATAATGCATGAGTCTGTACAACTTGACTATTCCAGAAAGTTCACGAAACGACAGGGCACATAATCGAAAAACACTGAGGAGAACAAAAACGATTATAAGAAATGAATGCCATCAGAATGATTGACATCTTTAGAAGCCAACAATTCAGACTGTGATTATAGAGTACAAGCCTAAATGTGTGAGTTTAGAAAAAATGTGTGTGGAGTCCACCCACGTCGCAGTTGAACGCTGAAACTGTATTGCTGTCTAAGAAATCCTGTACGGTAATGTATATTATGGATCATTTTGTGGATTCCATAAGAGATAGCGGAGGAAGCGGGTGACTGTGTTTGATAGTAAACTTTCCGAGCCCCGGATATAGTTTCGTAGCTCAGCTGGTAGAGTGCTTACCGGGTTTGGGCATGCTGTTCTTGTCGCTGGTTCGAATCCAGCCGAAATCCAGATTCTCCATGATCGATTCTCTTCTAAACGAAACAGAAGTATTAAGCCAATCGAGCAGGTAGTAGTTCCAACTCGAAACAGTAGGCGTAGTGGATGAGTAACTCATCGCAAAATTGTTTCCAGCTTAAATACAAATCGCGCCTGAAATTTAGGGTTTGAAACAAATCTCGTTTCTGGTATCTTACACTCACATTTTATTCTAGACAGGAATAAGTTAGGAAGAGAATCTTTATGGCAGAAATAATCACACATGCTGGGAATAGTGCTAAGAAAGACATTGTACATATGAGCACTTATGACAAAACACTATACAAGTCTAGTGCTTCTTTTCGAAAGAGGCCGACTGGGAAGTCCATGGAGAATGCGACAGCTGCGATTAACTGTGGGTGACGTTCGCCTCAGTCTCTTTAGTAAAAATATGCAAACAAAGGATCTCATAAATTCACAAGGGGTTAACAACTGAGGCCTGTAAAAAACAGAGTAGAATGCGACCATATAAAACATCTTTATAAGAAAATGCCGATTTGGTGAATTACTTTTGCAATCATGCAGTTTCTAACTCTCTATAATAAAGTTTGAGATCTAGTGCAACGCAACATAAACAGAAAAACAGGTCAATCAAAACTAACAGTGGATTCAGGGGATTTTCCATGGTAGGCGCCATTGTTTATGAATACGCACTATACCTGACAGCTTCCGTAAATATCCAGGACCCCAGGGTTCACAATCGAGGAAACGTGTTAAATCGGCAAGGAAGAACTCTTTTTTAATGTCAAGATCTTGGCTAGTTTTTTGTTCTTAGGACTGCATTATTAGTGAGCATTAATGCCAGTCACACCGGGACAGAATAGTTGATCTTGATGCATTGCCTTTTTCAAACAGACCTCGGGATCCGCAAAGAGATGGAGTGGCACATGAATTATATTGATGAGGAATTGTCTGGTAATCTCGTTGCTCACATGATGACTCGTTACACATGAGTAACTTGCGACCCACAAATTTGGAGAATCGACGAACAACTTAGGAATGAATATGCCAGGTTTTGAAACACTATAAGAGAACAGAATATGCAGAAGCCGAGACAACTTACCCTTTCATAAAAACGTTCATATCTTTCTATCGTCACAGACTGACCTAAGAGCTGTCATTGCTGACAGCTTATTTCAGAGTACCATCAACACTAACGCAAGTACTCCGGTAGGCGAAATTACCCAAAAGTCCAGACATACCATCGACCAGATTGAGTGTTGACGTAAGCTGCTGCCAACCTTTAGGTGGCAGCATACACTTTGGACAGTCAGAAAAATTTCATAAGGATAAACTGATATCAGTAAATAAATAGGTTAAGATGTTTTGAGTTGTTCATGAGTCAATTCAAACACAGTCCACTATAATCTCTCTGTGCTTTGCAATTTGGAATTTTCATGGCAAACTTGACGTCAATTTTTTCACCGATAGCAATGCGATCTGTAAACATCTTCAGCCGATTCCTCTACAATCGGTGTTTTCAATCTTTGTGAGTAATCCAGTGTTATTATGCCAAATAACATCACTCATAGTTAATGTAATTGTTATCAGGTTCTTTTAATGGTCCATATTTTTCAGAAGGGCAGAAACTGCAACCGAAAATCTAGTCACTCTAACCAGATAATGAAACTAAAAGACATGATCACTAATCGTTTAAAAACTTAGCCAAAGTTACCTTCTCTGACAGGCAAACGTGTAGGAAATCGGGATTGGAGCCTTTAAGGCGATTAGATGTTCGTTTGATGATAATTCTAGTAGGTCCCGCAATCAAATACACGTTAGATGTGCTGTTTTGCCATCTTATGCAGTGTGTCAACAATGCCGAGTGGGGAATTTGACAAATACACAACTTATAATACCCAACCCACTCGTCCAGGCTTGTGCCACGGATGACCCGTTTTCTGAAGGCAGTAAAATCCACATAAATAACATCCGAAATAGTTCGTTGTGGTTACATGCGCGAAAACTTTTGTTACCAGCATCTAAGTGAGGTGAAAGACAGTCAAAATAAGTATACAAATTTCGATGGGAAACTGGCAAGATAGTTGAAAACGTGATATTTGTACATCTCAGCACCTTGATAATGACCTGGGAGGAGACAGCACATCAAAGTATTTTAAAAAAGTAATCAATAAATTCTTGAAGGTCTTTAGTCAGCTGATTTATTGAGGCATACACAATATGTAACAGGTTTATCCAATGTTGGTCGATAAGGGTGTATAAATACCAATGTAAAATAAAAGGGTCGTGAATGCTGCTACGATATGTTAATCAGGACACTTGAGTTTCCCTGTTTCACAGAAGATACAGAATACAAGAAACACGTAGGGATGAAGCAAACAGAGACGTCAAAATGACCGCAAGTTGCCTATGAATTTATCTCAAGTTTATTGTTTTGATGAATCTACTTTGGGACTTGTTACTTAACCTTTGCGCGTTATTTGTTCTTTAAGAATACGATGTCTAATATCGAGCAAATGACCCTGCTCCGTAAAACATGAGTATTGATGGACAGAAAAATCAGTGTTGTGGAGAAGAATCGCCACTTCAAACAATCTTCTTTCTGCACCTGATAACCCTTCATCATCATCATCATCATCATCATAGACAGCAATACATCAGAGGTTTACACTGATGCTTAACTGCCATACAACCACGAAGGAAAATCAAGCTCAATCTAGGAAGACAGAAGAAAAAAAGGGACTGGAAGAGACTTAACTACTAGAAATAGCTTCGTCAAACATTCAACATCAAGATGCCTACACTTTACAAACAAACAACCGCGCTGTAAGTGAAAGTAAGACGTCATCAGCATGACAGCTTCCTCTTCGACGCTTTCCGCGTAAAGGATGGTAGTACTTAAACAGTGGAAATGTATGAAAACTCAATTGAGAACAAAACTGGAAACTCAGAATAAAAAAACGAATTTGTACATTGTGGAATATCTCGCTTAGCACATTCACTAGACAATTCTCACATTCCGTACCTATCGGAAAACATTGGAAGGGTATTCAAAGTATACATAGTAACACGCTCTCGTTACACTATACGCTGCAGAAAAAGCCTACTTTGAACGACCGTATAAATTTACATTCCAAAGGCTACATAGTGGATGTTGGATTCGGGAGTAAAAGAAAAATTTCACAATATTAAAGTCACCATCTGTATGATACGATACGGTTTTCAGATAGTATCAAAAGCTTGCGTTATTTCTTCATCATTCTATTGTTGAAGGTTTGTAAACAAATGTGATACAATTCACAAGTCGAAAAATACCTCATTATTCGCTGAGTACTGTATTCCGTGTAATGATTGGTGGATGAATTTGAATAGCGGAACTGTACACGTTTTCCGGTCATCAATGGTTTCAGTTTTTTCTCCCTAATACACCGACATCATTAGCCTTCCCTTGGAACTCTTTAGAGCGTGACACTGCTTCTCTTCCATAACCGAACTGTTATGTGAAAACGTTGGGCAGAACAACGTGCTTTCATCAGACAAAAATATTTTCTGTTAGGTATGCTGTTTTCAAGTTTTGCTATTCGTCTACCTGTTCATTAGCAATGTGCAAAACACCAGACATACGCAGTAACACGCACAAACTAATACCATGCCACTTTTTGAAATTTGTACAACTGACCAATACTGACTACAAATGTCCCCCAATGCTTAGTTCTCCACCAGTTTCAAGTGACTTGACGGTTGTATAAGTTCTTGCTTTCGTTGCTGACATCATTATTCCCTTCAAACTTCAGCGCACACTGCAACTTCATAGGGTTCGATACTTATGCACTGTTGACACTCAACTGGGTTAATATGAACTTGATTAGCTTATTTATTTGTTGGCGTTAATAATGGATATCTTTTTCTCCAGTGATAAAAATTTTTCCCGCACTGAGCGAGTTGCTCAGTGACACCATGCCTGTAGTTGTTTGAGCGGGAAATCGTGAATCAACCAGTTTTTGTGTCGATCGCAGACTACAGAAAGACATCAACGATTGGATTAGAAAAGTCATCGAGCTGACCGCTGGAGCCATCTATCCTCTACACGTACTATATCATGATAGATCTTAATATGTCAAAGTCGTTTAAATGTACCTCCAGAGTGTTGAAATACCCTAACGCTGTTCATATGATTGACTCATGCAACTGGTCTGAAGCATTGGTGTCGTCGTCGTCAAACATGCGCGGTATAGTTGGAGAGAACTCGGAACAAATGAATCGATAGATATCACCCACGAAGTTATACTCTGATGCAAAGAAAAAGCGAGTGTTGGAAATGGTCAGGATGAACTAAAAAGAATTTGGATCACTGCAAATTTTGTGAGTAGTGTGCTGATGAGAAGGCGGTTCACGGGATCGAACCCCCAACACACTAACTACTGCAGCGACCTCGCATCTGCGGGTCGTGAACATATCCAGTGTTAGCCTCTACTCCCCATAACAACTTCCTTATTGACATGATGAACCGCAAGTTGTTGTTTCTGCACCGTCCAATTTACGTGTTTGCTTTACTTATTTGTAAGGTACCAGTTTTAAGCGGCTAATTTCCATCCGCATACTTCATTCGATTGCAAACTGCATGGTTGACAATTCTTAATTCATTATGCACAGAATCAACTCGATCTGAATAAGTCTCCAATATTCCGTATTCCTCCGCCCGAACCAAGAGGTTTACCATTGCCCTGATAGACTGCATATAACCATGGATCATAAAACAAACAACGCCAGTACACCGTTGTATCTGCTAGTGTAAACTCAACCTCGGACGAGCATCACCCGGACAGCAAAATATACCAATCCAATAAAGCTATTGTACAGAAAAAGTATTCATCAATTATAATAGTAAACATTCCCGAGAACGACAAAAGTGGTCTTTATAAAGAGATTATGCTTATTCGGAGGGACATCAAAGGATAATCATTGCATACACGGTGCTTCCACAAGAGCGACCGTCTCTCGAACGAACAGCGTCTTGTGTCCCCGGATATGTTTTACATTAGACGTCATGTTACCAAGATTTTTCTATGCGATGTTTGCTATAGAATTTATGTGAGCTGTTATTTGCGGAGGGTTTAGCAGTACAGTGTGAACAAGCTGATACACATGAGTCAGGATGCACGCACTCATCTAACTTTTAGCTTCTCCTCCTTATTCATTGCAGAATGCAAAAAGTATAAACTTCTATGTTGAACTACCTCCTGCCTTATATTTTCAGTATTTTTCTTCCCAGTTTGGAGTCTTCCGTTTGTTTTTCGAGGGGTAAGGGTTTCGCCTTCGTGCCAATCCATCAATCGGCTAATCAGCATTGGCCGGCTGTACACAAAGGCCTCCACTCACACGCTTCCATCGCAAGCTGCTTGTACTGACGGTTGCGCGCAGGCCTTCCTTGACTTCGGTCAATGTGACAGGTTAATCCGCAATGGATGCCACCAACCGTGCGTGTGTATGGGATTCTCCGTGTCACCTCTCGTCGACCAGACTGATGGCCTTCATTCACTGAAATTTGAAGTCGATCCAATAGCTGTTGTTTTATTTTCCACTGCACAAAAAATTGTTGATTTTGGAAAACGCGGTGCGCGTGGATCCAACAAAGATGTTTCCAACCGCGTCGTGATATACCATATACAACAGGAATCAGTGTTATTTGTCAACTTCGAGAAGCCTCTTCAGTCTCGCATATCGGACAAAGGAGTGTGACCCGTTCAAACGATGAACGTTTGTGAAAATGATCGAACCCAGCAATTTACTACGTAGAAATAATTGCATCTCCTGAACTACCTCGGTCTCTGACGGGGGATCGTCGCGGCTTATTGGGCTGGTTTAGGTCAGCTGAGTTGGTCCTCACAGTGTCACGTCCACTTACCAAATCCTCGAGCTAAACTGTAAATCCATTAGTCACCCTCTGAATGTACAGCCTCACCAAATTTTCATCTACAGTAAGTGCAAGGATAATGCGCGGCAAACATTACTTCACTCTATCTTGATAAAACGTCTCTTCCATTTCCTTATCTTATACAACGGCCAGCTTCGATCAAATCTGTGACGTTATAACTCGCCTCTGCCGAAAAACCGTAGCAATGCACGACAATCCGACCTCCCAAGGATGCAGGAACATTTGGCATGTTTAGCATGGTGGATGAATATTTTGATAAAAATATGTCGTATATGAACAGTACGATAACCCGTTTCATCTCACCTATTCATCGTGCCTTTTACGCAAACCGCCTTGGTTCAGGCCCTCAACTAAGCGTTGACTCAAGGATGTGCTTTGCGGTACAGGTTTCTTTGCAAAGGAGATTGTGCTCAAGCTACGTCAGCTGTAACCCTCAACACAGTGGCCGACGCCCCACTGGTAGACCGAATGCCATCTAATAGGTTGTGTTGTCCGCTTGGTGGATTTTGTTACGACCAGCCCTAGAATATCAATTTGCCGAAACCTTTTAATCATCTGTTTACGCTCTCATCGAGCGCAGCCGTGATGTTTCCAAGGAAGCCTCTTGCTTAAGTATAGTGTAGTCCTAAAGTTAATACACAGTTGTGAATCATTTTAGCAGGGGATATGGATGTCAGAACTGATTAAGAGGTGCCGATTTTTGTCTAGGTGGCAATTGTGATTTAGCATTACGATTTTTTGACAATGGTGGACGATTGTTGCAAACTTGTAACGAAGATAGATTATTCTTAGTCCGCACCAGTTTTAGACAGCGAGCGCGTCACTGTTCCACTTTGTGATCCCTTTCCTCGAATCAGATCGGATCTCAGACAGACCACGTACTTATTAGCCTAGATTGGCGTGGTTCCATCCGGGCCTGTCGATCCTACTGGAACATTTGCATGAACTTAGATCACCAGCTGGTAAATCGCTACTTTTTTCTCAATTTTACTGAACGATCACTCCAGTGACCACAAACATGCGTACCGAAGTACCTTCGAAGGTAAGGTTAACATATCTAACTGTGTAGATCTCGACAGCTATCTCGAAAACAGTTCAGGCAGCAGGTGCCGCCGCATATGTCAAAGTAGATCACCAGCACAACAGATACCAAATATATAGGTCTTTGTAGTTTCTGGGAGACACACGAAACACTCTTGATAGTGCTTGCAATGCTTCTTGATGCTCACCCACGAACTGAGACTCCATAAAACACGTAACTCAAGTACATGCAAATACTCTCGTCAAAAGCGATGCTCATAGAACTGGTGACCGAGCGGATGATAGCGTTAATTCGTAACGCGAACGGTCGTCGGTTCTATTAATCATTCAGACTATCCCTACCTGACGAGTCCACACAAAGAAGAAACTGGTCCTGGAGTGTTAGTTTGAGGATGAACATCAAGAGGCATTGCGTGCACCATTTTGAGTCCTTGCGGCCGCAGTCAGCGCAAACTGGCAATCCGAGATGGACGGCGTCCATCCACAGTAACGGAGTGAAAATAAGCCATAACTCTTGAGGGTAATTCATATAACTAGTTGGGGAGATATAACCGTAGGAATCTCAGAAATAGCATGAACTGGGTTCGAGGAGCTTAAATAAGCGTAAGGGAAGCCTTCTGTTTAAGAGAATACAACGAACTCTACAGGGTAATATATGTCACTGGACCAAGGTATCAATCTGTCGATGAAATTACCAAGGGAGTAGATGGGAAATTTATCTGCTTATCCAAATCAAGAAAGGCACACCACTGAGTGTAACACATTAGGAGGGTAGTGTAACAGGTTAATGTCCTCTATTGTGTTATCATTACATGCCTTTAATGTCGTACCCTCGTTCTCAGATTTAGGACTGCTTAGGTCAACCGAAGATAGCGACACCATCTCAGCTCTTAAAGGATATAAAGGCGGTAGGTTTGATGCTGGTATTTTTCAAAGACAATGGTAGTGTATCACTCAAATCCTACTTGTTTCAATTAGTATGGACAGCCAAGGACGTTCTTCGGACTCGACAGCGAATGATAACAGACCCTATATTCAGGATGAGAAGCAGGCGACCGTGCGGACGCACAAGGGAATTACCCTGACTCCACCTAAGAACAGGGTTCTGATCCTCACTGTAATTCGAAGATGTACAACAACAAGAGGGTATACATTGGGGACGAGTAGGGGTGGTTGCATCCTGGACAGGAAGGCGAAGCCCAGATTTTCGTTCATTCTCAACTTCTGAATCAAAGTGGTATGCATTGCCAGCCAACACTCGCCGTGATTTTCAACAGCGAACATGCATTCAACCCCGTGGATTGACGTGTACTTCCACAGTCGATTGAAGGCAGGCGAATGTAGAACAAGCATGCTAACATATTGCAAGCGCTCTATTTTTATAGATCGGTTCGGGCTAGAGCTTGTGAGGAACTGTTTGGTATATTCAGCGTCCAGAGCGGTACACAGAGGGATCGATTGTCAACATTTCTATTTGGCTGTGTTAAGTATCTCTGAAGCTGATTGAAGAAGATTGAGGACTGAGTTGGCATTAATTCCGTTTTGTTATTGCTGGCATGTTGCTGGAGACCGTCATCACGCCAGCCTATAACATTGTTGACGAGGTGTCCACGAAAATATCGAAAGCACCCAGTGCATTCATCAACCTCCACCACATGAGCCATCCCAAAAATCTCCATCTCGATGCGCGTGTGCACTCAGTTTTGCTCTCCGGATCAGAGACCTGGCCCGTTCGTGCGGAAGATGTCTCTAGACTCCCGGTATTCGATCATCATCATCCCCGCCGGTTAGACAGTACCAAATGAGCTGAATGTGTGAACGACGCAACAGTACGTCGGTGCGTATTTGGGAAATGTTCTAGTTCGCGATCGATAACCGAGATGATGAAAATGTACACTCTTCGCCGGTCATTGTACTCATTTATTATTCTGCTGCCTTGTGCACAATTATCAGGATGAACGGTATCCCGAGCCATAGTATCCACGGGTACGACTCAAAGCTGAAAATGATTGTGGACGAACTAATGGAGGACTATCAATGATATTCACAGAATGTTTGCATAATTATTCTTTCCGGTGGAAAGTTGATCGACCTTGACTATAGCATGGATGAGGTGTTCTCTTGACAATTTTTTAGTAACACAGATGACGTCAGATAATCGTCAGTTCCTCACGCGCCTTGTCGCTTCGAAATGCCTCCACAAGACTGTGCTGATTTTGTAGATCTGATGATATAGGATGAAGTGATTGAGATTATTGATCAGTTAGTGCAGTTAAGCTGATGAGGTACCAACGGTAGAGGTGTTGGAAATGGAGGCCCATACCTACAGGACTAGAACAAGTTTCGTCAAGCAAGATCGCCTCTGATAACAGATGCACCTCTGGGATATGTGGCAGCAAATGTGGCGGCAGAATAACAACACAGTTACAAAACGTAACAGTTCAAAGTAGAGGAAGTGAACCGTTTTTCGACATCCGACTATCGGCGTTTGCCTTTAATCGCACGCAACGGATGGCAGCAGTGGATAAGCAAAAGTGAGTTGAGGAAGAGGATATTTAGTAGTAAGGTTTAAGTAGTTTCCGTAAGATTCGTCTTCCGATTTAGAGTCCTAATTACCCACGGAATCAGAGGCTCGATAAGTTAGTAATCTTAGTGGCTTAATGGCATAAAGTTTGTTCTTGCTTGGTTGCGTTGTTAATGAAATAAGTGTAATTAATGAGGCCAGTTGGTGGAAGTCACGTGAAAAATTTCTGGAAGACACTGCCTAACTTTCAGATGTAAATCTAATGCTCGGGAGGTGTAGGTACCTCGAGGTTGGGGGCCTCGGTTAAAATATATAGTCTCACAGCATTAGGCCTCATTGGTTTTTTCTTTTCTCTGTAAAAACCAGGGATTGATCTCCATTTGCCCATGGTTGTACGGTAGTCAAAAATCAGTCATTCATCGAGGTACTTCCGTCGACGAGGTTACAAATTCTTAACCTGTAGAAATATTGCGTGACCAATACGCGAGTGTGCTCCGCAACATTACCCATAGAGATGCACGCGCAGACTTTTCGCGACGATAATCTATCAGATTCTTTTGTAAAAATTCACGCCACTGACAGTATACTAGCACCATGTCGGTATGAGGCTGTATCTCCCACCTACAAGAGTGGTGGTAAAACAAATGGCATCAACCATTGACTGACTGTTCCACCAAAAATCGTGGAAGGTGTGGTGGACGATTTCATATGGCAGCGAATACATGCTACATCATGCCTGGTGTCAAAGCAGCACAAGCACAAAAAACGGTCATTCATGCATACTTAGTTCACCTGATGTAGCTGATTTGTGTGTGAAAGCTATCGAAGGTTTTATGAAATTTTTCAACAGCCATTACGGCAGACTGCTGTAAACAATGAACAATCTCGACTTGTGCAGTGAGATTTGCTAATGTCTTAGACAACATCTATTGTGTCGGGCAAACATGGCTACTCAGTGGCGAGACCTACATCCCATTCAACGTTTCTACCGGCATATGAGGAAGTTCCACACTAAGTCCTCGACTGTTTTTCGCCTAAGTCAACGACCTCTGGACGGTAAGCAACTCTCCCACCTTCATACGCGTGAATAACACGAGGACTTACCGTGCCTTACGTAACACAAGGTATAGAAGATCTTCAAAACGACCTACGTTTCCTGAACCGATCGTCCGTACATAGCCAACTGCATATAAACGCACTACTACAAAACATGGCAACGCTCATGTGAATTTAGCTAGTCACTCAGAAACGCGACCTAGGCAACATAGTCATATTGTACCTTTGCCCTAGTGTAGTGAAGAGGAGCGATCGTAATATACTACTCACACCACTGGTATTCAGTAGTGGTCGCCAAAGTATAGATTTTGATATCAAAGTAATCGCAGGAGAAATACAAGAAGAACCGTCGGAGTGCAGCATCGCATGAGATAATTCTTGGTATTTAAGGGGAACGTAAAGGAACTGAGCACTGGCGTCTGTGGCAACCGTGACCGTCTGGACCTAGTACAGTACGCAAATGAGTTTTTTGTTTGTTGTCTTGTTGAAACGCATAACCCACCGATTGCCTTCCTGAATAAATAACCCTTGTGCCATCCGCGTTCTTGGTTCACAGTAATTGGCGCTGTGACCAGGATTGAAGGATGAAGATCCCGTGGTAGCAGCCGTTTGAAGATCGGGACATCCGCAGTTTCCTGGAGGACTTCGAGGACGTGGCGGAGACGGTCGGAGTCAAGACCGACCGGGCGAAGCTGGAGGCCCTGATCGCCGGGTCCGAGAGCCCAGCCAAACGCCAGGAGGCAATGCGGCGGTTCAAGGGCGTCCGGCTTGGACCAAGAGGCAACACTCTGGTTAATGCCGTGTCACTGCGGGCAGCGTTGTCAAGAGCCCTGCCACATTTAGACCAAGACTCAGAGCAACACATTCTGACAGAGCAGTTCTTGGACGGAATGCCACAAACAGTGCGGAATCAACTCAGGGTCGCTCTCATCGCACATTGGAACAGTTGGCTGATGCGGCACGGCTATTGCTGACAGAAACCTCCCCGACAGTCAGTGAGTTGGAGGTAGGTGAACAAAGTGAACTGAGTGAATTTCGAGGCGCAGTAGAAAAGCTGATTCAGGTAGCGGCTTTGAAGGTGAGGAAGGAGGAAGACCGCAGCGACGTCTGCTATCGATGCGGAAGACATGGACACCGGCGAAGAGTTTTCCCACTTGGAAAGTAAAAGCCATACTTAAACAAACTTTTCAATGATTGTCTTTCGTCTGGGAAGGGAAATCCAGTAATTGGGGCAGTTGATAAGACGGCAATTCATGCTAGGTTAGAAAGCAATGGTAGCTCGGAATGCTGTTTGATTGACACTGAAGCCACGATTTAATTTATTGGACCGAGGCCAGAAAAGACTATTCAGCCGTGTACGACGGTCGTTCGAACAGTCGGTGGTTTTACTCTCAAAGTTAGTAGCCTGACAGAATATGATGTCCGGATCGATGGCCACGTGGTCAAACAACCTTTCGTCGTTTCCCCCGACGCACGTCAGACCATATGGGGAGCGGATTTTCTTGACGGCGCTGAGGCCATGCTCGACTTTGAGCATGACAAACTCGTAACGAAGTATGGGGCGGTTCCATTAGTGAGAAAACGCAAATCGCAGCTTGGACAACTTGAAGCGAACGCACCCAGGACGATACCAACCTGTGACAACCGGTTGTTGAATGAAGTGATACACAAATTCCGAAAACTGTTCACCACGGATCAGGATCCATATGGCTATTGTGACTGGATTGGACACGAAGTCTCCATCGAGCCAAACCGATTTCGACCATTCGGCCCCAGAAGAACTCCTGTACACCAACAGCCGGAAATTGAGCGACAAGTGAAGGACATACGGAAGGAGGAAATTATTGAGGAAGCTGATAGCCCGTTCAATTCTCCCGTCTTGTCGGTGAGGAAGCCGAATGGTAAATTTTGATTTTGTGTCGACTTCAGACGGCTCAACGAAATTATAATCAATAAAGTCGCAGCAATCCCAGCAGCGGCAGAAATTTTCGATAAGCTGTAGAACCTCGGGATATTTACAGTGCTAGAGACCTGCGATCTGGATATTGACAGGTTCCACTCAAGCAATCGGACCGAGATAAAACGGCGTTTACAGTGGGAGAAAAGCAATACCGATACAAACGTATGCTGTTCGGACTGTCGGGTGCCTCTTTCACGTTCAGACGACTGATGCTGAAGGTGCTAGACGGAATGAACAGCACTGTGGTCTACGGAGACGATACAGTCGTCTATGGTGCGAACCTGACGGAACATACAGCACACGTTTCAGCTGTGCTGCAGAAGATTGAACAAACTGACATACGGATTAACAGTTCAAAGTCTGAACTAGCGAAACGAACGGTAGTACTACTCGGTCACAAGGTCGGTCAGGGGGAGGTCCAACCATTGCCCGATAAACTACTTACGATTGACGCCATTTCGATGCCAACATCAAAGAGAATGTTGCGACAGTTTCTCGGTTGCGTCGGGTTCTATAGCCGTCTCATCAAAAACTTCAACGAACTCGCGAGCCCATTATACGAAATTCTAAAGAAGAATTGTCAATTTCACTGGACAAATAAGGCCAATCAACCGTTCGTCGAGATCCAACAATTGATGAAGAAAGGACGGCTGACCCTGAAGTTGTCAGTGACCAGACAGAACTTCGGTGTCACGACGGATTCAAGCGATGTGGGAATCGGAGCTATACTGAAGCAGGAAGGTGGTGTTGTGGAGTATGCCAGTCGGGTGCTAAGTCCTGCTGAACGAAAGTACTCAACGACGAAGGAGTGTTTGGCGATCGTGTGGCACTGAAAAAATGGAGATCCCACTTGCTTGACCGACGTTTCCAGGCGGGGACCGGACACAAAGCGTTGCAGTGAATTAAATCGGCGAAGGACCCCCGAGGACAGCTGGTTCTTTGGGAGTTACGACTACAGGAGTACGATTTCACAATTCGCCATGTAGCTGGAAAAAAGAACTATGTTCCAGATTTGCTGTCTTGATCGCAACACACTGGTGAAGTTCACAAGGACATGATCGAAGTTAACAGTATTGAACTGGAGAACGATCCCAGAAAGTTACAAGCAGCACACAGGATGGATACGTCAATCCGAACAGTGATTGACCACCTCCGTCAGAAGACGAGGGGAAAGCTTTCAGAATGCACTGGTCGGACTTGCGGTTGAATAGTGCCGGAATTTTAATGCGCCAACTGTGGGATGGAATAAGCGTGCCTGTTATACGGATGGAGTTGAAAACGACAATTGTGAAGGAATGTCATCAGCTGGCTCATAAGGGTTGTCACCAAACTCATGAAATGCTGAAGCAAAAGACACACTGGCCGGGAATGAAGGATGACGTCAACACTTGTGTGCAGGCATGCCAGCAATGTCAGCTGCTAAAGAGCATTAACCATTCTAGTCAGTATCCTACACAACTAATTCTGATCAATGGGATTGGGGAATTATGGTCGGTGGATGTGAAGGGCCTCTTCCTAGTAACCAAATCTGGAAATCAGTACAGCATAGTCATGACTGAACATTTCACAAGATGGATCGGAGCAGCCAATATACCCGATCAGCGTGCAGGCACTTGTATGCAGGGCGGTGATGGAACATATCGTGACAGATCACGGAATACCGCGAAACACATTGACTGATCAAGGCCCCTGCTTCGAAGGCGAAGAGTTTCGGAACTGCTTACAGCGCTTGGGAATCAACAAAATTGGGACGCCGCCAAACCACCATCAATCAAACGGATTGACGGAAAGAAACAATCGCACAATCAAGGAGTTTCCAAGTAGCAGTCAATCGCAAGGTTGTCGGGTCAAAGTGCAGTGTTTGAAATTGGTTCGAGGGTTAAATACAGAGACAGGCGGAATCCTGGCGCAACAGGACCTAGGATCTAGGAAGCTTCTGGCGAAGTGGAGGGGGCCGTATGTAGTAGTGGACCGCCGTGGCCCAGTGTATCTGATTAACATTGAGAAGAATCAACACCGAGTGCACGGAAGCCAGCTTTGTAAACAAAATGACACCCCGGGCAGAAGAGAATGCACATCTGGAGCATCGACGTCCCCGAAGCCAGTACGCAGATCGTCGAGAAAACGAAGATAATTTGAAAGGCTTTTGCTGCAGCTGGAACAATCTTTGCGGAGGGAGGAGTGTAGTGAGGATGAACGATCGTAATATGCTACTCACACCACTGGTATTCAGTAGTGGTCGCCAAAGCATAGATTTTGACATCGAAGTAATCGCAGGAAAAACACAAGAACAGTCGGAGAGCAGCATCGCATGAGATGATTCTTGGTATGTAAGGGGAACGTAAAGGAACTGAGCACTGGCGTCTGTGACAACCGTGACCGTCTGGGCCTAGTACAGTACGCAAATGAGTTTTTTTGTTTGTTGTCTTGTTGAAACGCATAACCCACCGATTGTCTTCCTGAATAAATAACCCTTGTGCCATCCGCGTTCTTGGTTCACAACACTAGTATCAAAGTCACATTGATGATTAACAAGCCAGTCGTAAGTCGAATTCTCAGTTCTTGACTCATCGCACATCTACAGCAGACATGTAAAGCTACGAGATGTTAGCATGCAAGCAAATGTGGCATGCTGGTAAGAAACAACTGCATTAAAGTATATTCAAAAGAGATCTAGTTGGAGGGTTGAGAACCCAGCTAACTTGTCGTAACGCTAGGGTAAGTCAATTTAATTTGCAAACGTTCAATAAGGCATCTCATTTTGACACACGATCATATGCTATCCTGATCGCCGCCAAAAAAAACCTTTTTACTACCATTGGGACACAAAACTTGCAGGCCATGCATAGAAAATTTCTACACCACGTAGCATAATCTTGTGCAGACGAAGTAATATTGAGGTAAGAGTCGGAACAACGAGGAATACTCCACCGGAAGTGATTGGTTCGACATCAGTGGATATAGTCAAGAGGCAACCAAACGAATGGATAATTCCTAAATGGTGGTTGGTAGTCGGATGCTCATAAGCTTATGTTTATTTGTTATTGCCATATTTTTCTCTCATTCATATTATCCTTCTCCATAGGTTCTCCCATGATAGTATCTTACTGTATAATAAAAAGGTGTTACCGCCTTAGCTACAGTATCATTGTCCGCACGGTTAACAAAATACACGCTCCATTTCAGCGGTTCGCGTGATCAGAACGGGCGTATTATCAGTTGATTTAACTTACAGTTCATTTTTCTGTTTACAAAGTGCAGGCATTCGAATGATGAGTGTTTGAGCTTGGATCAGCGTGGTTTTAGTAACTAAGTCCCATCCTTATCCCTACTTTTACTTCTTGGTTGGAGGTTGTTTATTTCCCTGTGGTTGTAGGGTAGCTAATCATCCGCGTGAACCAATGATTTATTGTTGCCTATGAAAATAACCTTGAGAAGGGGATACCATACCAATAGTGAACCACCTCCAGCGATAAACCAGTGGCCAAGTACTGTGACATGAAACAAATAGCGTAACAGTGAGGCATGCATGACTTACAAGTAAAATAAATGTAATTAGCCCACTGATTGAACCAGAAACTGCAATAACGACAAATTTACTAAGGTGGGCAGAATAAAATTTTGAAGTTGAAGCTTGTGACGAATTTAAAATGTCTAAAATTATTACGAAACTTGACAAAGGCCTAGTGAGCTATAAGCGAGCACAACAGCAGTACCAAAAAAAACCACGTAACAGTCATGATTTTGGATTATTCTACGTAATAAGCAAATACTGCTGTTTTTTTCTTGAATGAGAAGGTCCGAGCAGATTTTCCTGCTACACCGACAAACAAGGTGAGTGTAACGCGTATTTGGTTAAGTGCTCAAGAACTGAGGAGATTGGCACTGACAGTCAAAGAACTACAGTGTGGGATCACTATCAACGGCACGGATTGGCCGATGGACAACAGGGAATAAAATGAGCCCCATGTGACCATCATCAGACAAATGACAGCCAGACCTATGCACAACTCATGGTACGCCGGTTTGGAAACCACAGACAAGTATAATGAAAGCAAAAACAAAACGATGTTTTATATAACCGAGGAAAAACCAACTCTATAGATGGCGATAATAGAGGACATTTGGATGAGCAGTTTACCGGTAAGAATGGAAGCAACCACAAACGGCAACTAAGATTATCATTACACCAAACTCACTTGCAACTGCATACAAAGGGTCTCCATTTGGGCACGATAAGAAAAATCTAAATCTTTCTGAAGTTGCACAACAGAATAAACGATAATAATTAACGTACACTTAGCTGGCTATAAGGAGTGATAGATGAAGTCATCCATTCTGCTGGATCGATGTGCTTGAAGTCAATCTTTTTGGGGGCTTCGGCACGGACTACGAAAGACTGAACGGTATGGAAGAAGTAAGAAAATGAGGATACCTTGGAAAAAAGTGCACCTCCGCCAACTATAACAGTGGATATGCTATTAGACTTGTCGTAAGGAAAAGATTACACAAATTACCTTACGATACCTCGAAGCGAGCTCAGATATTTCAGACCAAACGTGAAGGCGCGCATTCGGACAGCAGAGAATGTTTTCAGTAAGTTTAAGTAACCGCGATTCTCCGGCTGTGACCGTCAATCGTGAGTAGACTCTTGCACACGTAAATTCCTTTGATCTCTGTATACTTCAATCTCAGGATATAGTTCAGTTGGTAAAGGGCCTCAGATGCAAAACCTTTGGTTAGATAAAGAATAAGAAGGCGGTGACCATGTTTGGACTTAGTAAACGGAGAACATATTTATGGTTTCTTTACAGTATACAAGCCTTTAGCTAGTTATGTTCCCTTTACTCAAGATTCAAATGTAGCAAGAAGAGAGAAAATAAGGTGGAGGTGGATGAATATACCTGTGAAAAAGACGGATAGAAGGCAGAAAAAGGTAGAAAATTGAATGTATAAGTGTTAAGGGGTGAAGGAGTGTTGGCCAGCTGGTGGACAGTGCCAAAACCAGGTTGACAAAACTGGTCTAGTGATTGTCTAGTTGCTCCTTTAATTTACAGACAGTGGACGACATAACAACCTCCTAGAGAGAAACGGGCGTCAATGTAGTAGTTCGGGGAGAAGACTCGCATATTCTTTGTATAGTGGTGACAATATTTCCGGTTTTCTGGAAGTGACTGTTGTCTGTAGTTGTTAAAGCGCCGTACTTATTTTTTGAAGCAGCCAGATACAGCACGGACACCTTGAATTGACTTACAACTCCAAATATAAGATCTAACACCTGGGCTATGGGTTTACTGTTCAGTGGCAGGAGACATGAGTGACTGATTGTACGAGCCTCTTCAATAAGAATCTGGTCACTGGAACAAGCAGGGAGTTGCGTGTCCCCTTCCATCCAACAAGCCATTTTATGCGCGTCAAGGAGCTGCCTGAAGGATGTCATTTCAAATCAAAGCGATCTACGCTGGTAATGCATTTTAGCTGTTGTCAGGCCGTTGAGACAGTTGATACACAGATTCCTAACATCCCTGTTGTTGCTTGAAGAATATAAAAGTGTTAGGATGGACAAATCGTGACCGCCGATTTCAAATCCGAAGTCAAAATTGGGATGCAGTGCTCTCAAGGCTCAATATGCTGATTTGGACGTGAGCCAACTAATCAGACTGTTTGTAGTGTTTCTAGAAGGCGATGGAAATTCCATTTTCCCTCAAATTCATTTTTAATCCACAGATACAGCAACGTTGTACAACAATTTTCACGGAGCGAATAAATTCGGCTTCTCCTCGTTTTCTTGGCTAGGAAGGTTTGTGGATTTTTCCGGGGATTGGAGGTCCCGAGCGTTTTTCTGATAGCATAATTTTCGTTGTGAAAGAGTGGGTTATCGTTGCAGTTTTCCTCTGCATAACTGCAGAGAGGATAGCCTATGGACATGCTCGTACAACGGAAAGAGAAGTTTGCCCTAGGCCCCCCACCCCTGATGTCACCACGTAAATATCGGCGTACGGCAACAGTCACTGCGAAAGATACATATAAAGATACATGGTCAGATTGCCCAACTGTTAGTTACAGGAGGGCCTCTTCGCTTCAACAACTATATGCTCAGTTGTTCGATGTATTCTCTTATGCTGAGTAACTTCGCGTTGCGCGCAGCAAAACACCGCTGCATAACCGTACTCCAGTCCCAGCTGAACATGAAACGAGAAACAAGCAAAAGACGTTTCTCAATATCTTGGCAAACGGTTGATGGTTGGATTTCAGTCATCATGAGAATGTGACGCAGACCTGCGTTTTGAGAGTATCAGATACCAACGCTCCAAGGCCTCGCTCGTTGCCACAAGGTGACGGTATAAATCCGCTGACTTGGTACGCTCTGATATCTCTGGCACTCACATGCGTAAAGAATTCGTAGACAGAATTTAAGGGTAGATCTCGTGTCCAATTTGACACCAGGTCCTTTTGTAATGTTTTGCTATCCTTCTTAATGTAATAGTCCTGCACAACTTCACGTCATCAACGGCGACTGTAGCCAATTACATGTTTTCCGCCCAGGACCGCCGGACGAAGTCTGTTACAGATGAAGTTAATTTCACTGCCAGCTCACGTGGAAACAGAAGGTGAATGTTATCCGGGCCGGGAGAATCGACGACATTAACCACGTCATCTCATGTTCCACTTCTGCCACAGTGAACATTTCCGACACCGTCCAGTGAGGTGACGTCGAGGATGTCCATTCGCATATTACCGTGAAAGATGACAAAAGCATATCGCCGAGTCATTATCTGGGCCTTGTCCGAGCCCTTGAAAACGCCATTTTATGATAATTCACTGGTGTTGCGATCCAGGTGCCACGTCGGTTATATACATAGAATCACTTGGTATTGTGTTAGACCTTAAAACAAGCATTCCCTAGTAATGCTGATGCTTTGCGGCTCCATTATATTGCATTCATTTTTTGTTATTTGATGCGCGTCAAAGGAACCGAGACCAGCCCGGTAGCTCGTACACTGGTGGTATGTGCTCCTAAATATTGCACGTAATTCAGCATCAAATCATGAAGGACCCCTGACATGGAAATTTCGTGATACAGAGGCAAACAGCCCCACGAAATCCTGTAGACTGTCCTTGATTTAGTGCGATTTTGTATTAACCTGGATCGTGCTATCTTTCCGGTCCAAAACTCGCAGCCCCCCTCCTCATTTTTTCATAAAGAATTCACCACACAGTCTGTTGAGTACGAGTAGATGATGTCCGTGATCCTCCTCTTGCCAACTCATTCGGGTAAAAGTATCTACACAACCAACGTGCAATTTTTGCACGGGAAGCACTAAATCTAGCAAGAAATCATAATCGACCTGCAGTCGCATAGAAGACACCATCCGTTGGCACAATCAAAGCCCAATAGCAACCAGTCGAACCAGACTCAGAAAAGCGATGCGAACAACCAGTGCAAAATTGGACTCCTCAGTGGATATTAGGTACTTTGAAGTTTCCATGATCTGGCAGTGGTTGTTTGCTCCAAAAACCCTTAGACTGTCAAACAGGCAAGCAGAATGTATTCCATAAGACAACGGTGCATGACATATAACATGGTAGAATTGCATGCCGTTAGATTTGTCTAGCACTCGAGTCCATCGTATGCATCTTCAAAGCACCCGCGTACCGTTTCGATGACAAGTGATGAGTTATGTGTGATGGGTCCCATATATCGAAGAACACAAGATTTTATTCCAAATTTCTGCGCCAACATAAGACAACTGCTCAGTAAAAATAGTAAGCAAGCCTTGAATGTGAGTTATCGCGCGGTCAACAAATAGCCCGAAGGCTAAACTGAGCCCACAAGACCGAACCAACGACAAAGTACAAACAGCCAAAAAATAGTGCAAGTCACAGAACAGACAATAAAAAAGTTACCCAAAAAACCGATCTGCAGCAATTGGAAAACAATAAGCAGATCAATAGACGGTCGTTATGAGATGTGAGGGATGACAAGAAGCTCAATGGCAACTGAGCTCTCACAAGCTATTCAGAAAGCAGGCACTATAGCATGCGGCACAGGGGTACATAAATTTGACAAACATTGGATTTCAGAGGAATCTCTGGAGTTGTTAGAAGCCAGACGGAAGATTCCTCCTGGTAGTTCATATAACAAGTCTAGAAAAGACATCCGTAGGAAGCTGAAACGTAGTCTAAATGCTGATCGTGAGGTTTGGTTAGTGGAAAAAGTTAAGGAAATGAAGATCGCTTTTGCCTCAGGGAACAGCGGCAAACTCTTTAAGCTAATCCGTGCCACTGGTCCCAGGCGACCGTCTGTCAGTGAAGCTATCAACGAGGCGGATGGCACACTAATTTATAATAGGTCCAGAAGGTTGGAACGCTGGGCGGAACACTTTGAGGGTCAATTTAGCTGGCCTACTGCAGGGGTGTACCGACTAAGTATGTGAACATATTGTCGGCGCTTTACTCCCATAATTCGGCTCAGGTTAGGGTTTACGGCGAGCTGTCTGATAGTTTCAACATCAGGAGCGGCGTTCGTCAAGGCTGTCCATTTTCACCATTTTTGTTCAATTTCGTCATGGACGAAATAATGGAGGACTGTCTGCCTCATTCAAATGATGCTGGTGTGAACCTCCTACCTGGTGGAAGGCTGACTGATCTTGATTATGCTGACGACAGGGTGTTGCTGTTTAACAACTTTCAAGCAGCACAAGCAACGCTGAACACCATTTCGCGTTCTGTTAAGTACTTCGGAATGCGCTCTGCAGCTCCGAAATGCAAAGGGTTTCTGCAAGATTTTTGTGATTACGTAGATTTAATGTTAGATAATGAAGTCATGGAGGTTGTTGACCGGTTTGTATATCTGGGAAGCTGCATCAGCGGCGGCGGTGTAGGTTCAGGGAATGAAATAGGGGCGCGTATTACTAAGGCTAGGGCGGTATTTACTAATCTGAGGCACTTATAGCGATCGATACGTGAGCAGTTAACACCCAATCGGCGTCCACAAACATAAAATTGAGATGGTGTGAATTTTGGACCAATACCAAGTTTCGCATGTAACCGTTTTTAGTTTTATTTTCCTTTATAACTGTAACAGCCTGATGAGATTTTATCGAAAACATATGTTTGCTACACTCCGTGTTCTATGACTCAATGGGCATCTTCGAAATAAAGAAAGGTATCTCTTTGAAACTTAAGGGTCGCGTATATCAGACAACAGTGAGGGCTGGATTACTTTACGGCAGCGAAACATGGCCCCTCAGGGTAGAAGACGTGAACCGTCTTCAGGTGTTTGACCACCAATGTCTGCGTTCAATCGCTCGTATCGGGTGGCACCAACGAGTGAGTAATGAGGAGGTTAGGAAGCGGGTGTTTGACACTGATTAGCAAACGAGTTTTTTTGTTTAATCACTACATTTGCACAGACCTAGATGGTTAGGATATGTACTAAGAATGCCAGCTAGTCGTCTGCCACACCGAGCACTGCTAGCCGACGCTGTGGTCGATTGGCGCAAGGTGGACACGTGGTGACCTGGCGTAAAGAAATGAAATCGTTCACGAAGAGTTTGGCTACTGTAGACCGGGTTCGTCTCCCCGGCTGGAGCCCTCACGACTCGCAGAATCGGTGGTTTGAGACGTTAGGTGAGATGGCGACTAACCGAGCTCAGTGGTGTGAATGTTGTCGTTGTTTGGCCGAGTTGCGTGTAAAGTGAATTCAATTAATGACGTGAGAGTCGTAAGGAAGCTGTTTTGCTGATGACGCCTTACTTTCACTTACAGTTCGGTTGTTTGTTTGCAAGGTGTAGGCATCTTGATGTTGTATGTTTGAATGTAGACAGAGCTATTTTTTTCTTCTCTTCCTAAGCAGGATTTGTTTATTCTTCGTGGTTGTGTGACAGTTAAACATCAAAATTGAACCACTGATGTATTGCTGTCTGATGATGATGTCTTTGCTTCCGCCTGATTGTCCACGAAGATCAACATATTTATTACGCATGAACGGTTCGAAAAGCCATTCTGGGTGGGGGGGGGAAGAGTTATCGATAGGAAGTGCCCGAGGATAGCGCGCCTTAGTAAGCGCCTCATTATCTTGCACGGAATGCTAGTAAGGTTGATTGGCCGACAACTAGTCAGAGGGTGCCGGCTACCCGCCTTGAGGATGGGCGCCACTGTGGTTTCTTTCCACGCACTACAGAGAATGCTAATCCAAAGTGTTTGTTTGAACAGTTTATAGAGGGGTTCTGCTAGACTATCAACTGCGCACTTGAGAATCCTGGGACGGATCCTGTCAAGACTCATAGCACTGTATGAATTAACCCTGTACAAAAGACCTTCATCTAGTGCAGAAAACTCGGCGGTAAAAAGTGGTTGTCGAAAGCTCCGTAGTGGGGGCGCCAGTTCGACGGTTTAGCCTTGTAGGCCGCCGAATAGTACTCTTGTATAACTTAGCCACAACTAGGGGGTCGGAAGGAATCTCCCAGTCGTGCAGTCGCAGAGAAAGGGCTGAAGGCTCATTTTTTCTTAGACGACGCATGGGCTCAAGTGAAAAGTATTTGTTCGCGCGAGCTCTTTGGAAGATCTTTCCTCGTACGAGTTTGGTGCGCTCACGGATTTCTCGCCTGCATTTTTTTCGAACCGAGTGGAAAGCATTTAGGTCCTCCGGGTTCCCAGTAAGCTTGTGCTCGAAGGATAGCCGAGAACGGTCGTCAAGGTGACGACGTATTCCACACGAAAGAGCTGAGCCAAAAGAGAAAATGCACGCTTTTTGCGGTACAAATAAATCGTCCACCCTCTGAAATGCGCTTTGAAACAATGAGAGCTCTGATCCACAAAATCACGTTCAGGAAGGAGTGATCCTAGATAGCATCTAAGGCCATTAAAATCGACCCGATTGAAACTTTGAATGATGGATTTCTTTTGCTGGTTGTAACCAGTAACAAGTGAGATCAAAAACAAGCAGAGAATGGCCACTATGTTCGAGTGGCGGCTTCATGGCCACTCTGTCTACCAGGTGGCTCTCATTAGTGATGACTAGGTCGAGCAGAGAAGGAATGTGACCAGAACGATGTCAGTTCGAGGTGGTGGCATGCTGTGTCCACGTTCCCCATCGTATCAACATCCATAGGAAAGTCGAGAATCCACTTTCACAGCCCTGGGGAGAAACCGATGCTCAGTTTATCTTGGGTGCATTAAGGTCACCTATAATAAGTAGATGAGTAGAACGTTATAGTCCCAGGAATTTTCCTAGGTTTACGAGAAGGGTGTTATCGTCGGAGGCGACAGATGAGGGAACAAGATAGATAACCCCCCGCGTAAGGCTGGTGGAAGCCACAAGGGGTCACATTTATCAGAAGACTGAAATCCACCGATAACCATGGATGTCGGGAAATACTGCCGAAGGATAACCATAGAACCCGCATTCTTCCGCGGGCGGAGTCAGCTCGGTAAACTGAATACCCCGGGGACTCCCAGTTCACTGTCATTGATGTCACTTGTAAGCCATGTATCCATGATAGCAAACATATGGGGTTGAGTGTCACGAATTCGCTGTCTGATTTCCGGTAGTTTATTGAACACTCAGACAGTTCGCATGCATGCACCTAAGAGCTAGTTCCTCGTTTGATTTCGCAAAAAAGAGAAAGGGGAGTGCGAGGAAGAGCTTGGGAAAGAGGACCCAGAACTGAGGAGGGTGTTGGGGATGGACTAGGTTTCTTCTACCGAGCTGGTCTGACGGCTTTCCTTTGCAGCTGCGGTCACGACATCACCGCCTGTGCTTACTTCAGCGACCCTACGGGGCGTTTTGTTAGCATTCTTGGCGTCGCCAACTGCGACCGCTGTGCTTCTGTCAAATTCCGCTTTTTGCAGTCACTGGCTTGCTGCGTTGATTCGCAAGTGACTAACCAAGGGGCAGAGTGGTGCTTTTGTTGTTGTTAAACTTACAGCTCGTGCAGATAAAAGATAGATGGGAAAGCCGGTTGTTTGTCTTGGTCTTCACTAAGGTCAGTGCACTTGAAGTGGTATTACTCCTGGCACTGACAACACTGCATACCGTTTTGTAGAGATATTTTGCACTCGTAACAGCCGCAAGTGCTTGCTACCTCTGTGGATGTCTAGTGAGCCCCAGCACTGTTAGATCTGACGCGTCATTGTCTATAGGAACAGCGTAGGTGGTGCTAGCACCCAATGATGGGACCTTTAAGCGGTTCATAGATGCCCATATGGTAGCCCGCTGAAAGAAGGATGCTTATTCCGATGTCGAGACGCTTAGTGAAAAGGATCACACAGTCCCCAGCCAGCGCGACCGTCCTATGAGCGTCCCGTGAGAGTCCCATCAGTCCTAACTGAACATCTTCCGGTCGCTTATCGGACGGCCATGGAAAACTCCCGCGTATCACGGTTTATAAAGTATTTTCCAATACTTCACTACGTACAGTATTTCACGCGTAATTCAGCGATTATCCTTAAGAGGAGTTACTCCTTACGTTGTCACCAAAATAGCAATCCTTCAACTCAACGCGAAATAACGGAAAAGCGTTTCACCCAAAAAAATAGGCAGTTATTGTGGAAATATATCTGAACTGGAAAATGTACAACCGTAGTCGGAAATTTCGTGTTGTCGTGGTTCCTTAAAATTTCCCGTCACGTCATGTTTGGCTACTGAATGCGTAACCTGAAAATCAGATACAAGATACAGTTGCAAGAATAAGTTTGAAATGCTGTATCTTCGTAAACAATCGGGAGAGAGAGAGAGAGCAAAAGTTAAACGTAACATTAACAGAGTATTCTTTCTAAGCATTCCAACAGTGCTACATTCATTTGCTAGTTCACATCGAGCAGCCTGAATATAACCTTCTGACCTTACACAAAATTCAAACATGAGCCCTAGTAGTACAAGTTTTATAGGGGATATTCCATATCTTCGGGAATAATCGAGATAGAGCAAAAGCGAAACATAACAATCATACAGTATTCTTTCTAAACAGGCTCCATTACCACTTCTTCAGTCACAAACAGTAGCTTGACAAAACAAGTTTCCACAAAAGCGGATACTATCTTTACGTTACTAACTGAACATCATGAACTATATATGAATTGCTTCTAATTCATCGTTAAACATACCCAACATATCATAATTCCTTCCGAAGCCTCCTTCGGAGCTACTATTGCACTGAAGCAAGTCAAAGAGACAATAAGAAACCGGATCACCAGCAACTAAGCTGCTGTCTCGGGAAGTACGTTTCCTATCGCACACAAATTATTGAGAAACTCCGATGAAATCAATGTGTTAGTAAAGTGGTACAAATGATATTTCCAAGTCAGTTAACCCGACATTGTCTGACACCACGTTGTGTTTAAACGGTCCATTAGGGGTAATTCACATTCGTACGCTGAATCAGCATGGCGATCAACGATGAAAGCATTTGTAAAAGAATAGTCAGGCTGAAGTATCCGAAATTTGAAGAATATTCCAACAAGAAACTTGCACAAGCTTTTTCATTAACACTACAGACAGCTGCAAGTGCCAAGAAACATGGAGGAGTAGAACTACCGTCAGACTGCCTGTATGGATGTGTGGTGTGCAAATGCGTACGTCGTACACATCGAACAACACCCTCCAAACGGTAAGGTTCATTTATCCAATGGATATGATGACAAATGGTGATTTTGCAGACTACAGATGTAATGCATCCTGGGTCGTGCATTATCGTACTGACGGATTTCAAATCGAAAAAGCGAACCCAGTCCACTCACACGACTTTCAAGTTGGTAAGCCTAATATATATCCTGGGAATAGACGTTTGGCTATTGATGAACTGCGTGTCTGTGAGATGATGAACCACTTTAAGAGTGCTCGTGAACAAGAAAT
>JTDE01002756.1:40837-89233 GCA_014338405.1 Paragonimus skrjabini miyazakii | reverse complement strand
TTGAGCGTTCACATTAGATAATTCGGTCGTGCATAACGTGAGGTCAATGGCGTAGTGGTAAACACGGTTGCCTCATGAACAGCGTGTCCGTGGTTCAAGTCCCGGCAGTGGCGATGATATGCACCACTGACGAGCTCTAATGAGAGCGAAACTCGAGTCTAGTGCTTGTTGTTTTCGATTGTGGCCGACGGGATAGTCTAGGTGAATGCGACAGCTGCGAACAAATAAAATGATGGATTGCTGACATTAAATCCAACCGGAGATGAGATACAACAAGAAAAGAACAGTAGAAGTGAAATTTTTTTACATAATTGTTATTATTCGTCAAAAGTTAGGGACATTTTTGGGTTTTCCCGTAAAAATGTACGCCTTCGATGCCTCTGTATCCCGCCGTTACCGTCCCAAGTTCATAGTACTCATACACTAGTCAGTGGTCATCTTATTGCAACCCACGTAATACTTTCAAACCAACAGCTACTCATTGGACAACCCTTAAGTGAATATCCATGAGTACGACCTTCTGGAAACACACTACTGTTACTCTAACATACACACTCAACAGCTTGAGGGAGTTACCAAACATCAACGTCTATTGGACCACGTAAGTCAGTATTATATGTATACACACCAGCGTGTTGTGCCAAGCGAACACTATAGCTAAACGGTTCACTGCGTGCAATAGAAAAATCTACAGTTGCACAGATTACAATATAAGATTTGTGACAACACTGAACGGGTTGTGTTTAAGCAGTGGCACTAGAATATCAATTGTGAAAAAAATACAGAACAATGGAAAATCACTTGCTGTTACTGAATTTCCTCATTTTGCAGAGCCATACCAGTTACCTATTATGGGGATCATACTTATTCGTTCTTGTGATATTCATATGTTTTTAAATACTAGTGTTCACGCGTTCAATTTCGTAATCTGGTCGGGTGAATTGCTGTTTAATCGACTTAATGCGACTAAATAAGTCCCGAAATATGCAGTACTTTAGAGGTTTTTGTAAATGCATTGCTCTTTTCGAACGGTATTTAGTTCTTATCACCATATCTACATCCTGTATGCAAAACCGAGTTTGCGAAGTGCACCGGCATACGAAATCTGCAACTCATCCACTCAAAACCCATAGTAGAATTTTTTAGATAGATTTTTCATTAAGACAGCTATACATGTTAGTCGCTCTGTTTATTTGTTAACGGTAACTTTTTAAAAAATTCCCGTGTGGTTATTTATCCAAGATCTCCTAAAATTTAGATGTTGCTGATCGTGTAACGTTTTTAAAAGTTCATCGTTCAAACATAACAAAACTAAAAAGCGTTCCACAGCATGCATGTATAATCCGCTGCTCCCCACACCGGTTTTCTTCTGTCAAGTTCAACAATTTTGTCGACGGTCAGTGTGACTTTTAAGTTTGCGGTCCAAAGAAGACCGATCATATTGATCTTATTGTATTCAGGAGCCAATACACATCGAACGAAGATGTATATATCAATACTGTAATTAGTAAATGACTGGTTCTATTGCTTAGAAATGTGCCTCATATAAATATATCAATACTTCTTGGTGAACAATTTTCGGTCCCCACGCGTACACAAAACACCGTCAGACAATTTTGAGATGCATTCAGAGGACGAGATCAGCATCATTTAAGCGTTTACCCGCAGTTATTATGCAACGACCACACTCACTAGGTCAAAAGGTATGCAGTAACTATAACGCAAACTTGCAGACAGTGTATGACAGTTAATATATTCAGGTCAGTGCACAATAACTAAAAAGCTGTTTTGTACAATCTTCAAGGTGGCCGTTCTAGAGTGTCCATATATGGTTCTATTAAAGAGTGCTAGTTGCCTAATTTTTGAAATCATGCAGTTTTACACGTACTTCACGTTGTTTTTTCAAGTTCAAATATTGATACAATTCCAATGCATTCATTGATCAAGCTATACGTCTGCAGTACTATCAGCTACACTGAAACTGATCTGGTTGCGTTCCAAAACGTCCCCTTCCCAAGGTTTGACGACCATTGGTTGATCGACTCATGATTAGACTGAAATGTGAATATTGCCGCATATTTATACGAATACCAAAATGTTGATCGTATCTTTCTTTCAAAGATGATAATTTCGTGTGCACTTGTAATTATCAAGCGTGCTATTTAGAAAGCTTCATGGTTGGAATAATCACAAAATATCTTACGAATGTTATTAGATATCATCAAATCAGAAACGAAACTGCATGTCTGCACTGAAAGCAAAATCTAATGATATAACATAAAATCACGTCAATCACTCAGAATAGTCAAAGCTTTGACTGTGGTGGAGGTTGCTCTTCACTCAAATGATGAGGTGAAATGTACGAAACGATAAAGAAGAATGCTGATATCAAAAATAATAGGAAAGAGTTGAATGCAAAATAAGAGCTTTTATGATACAAACTTGTATTGACCACCAGATGCTGTCTCATTGGATAACACTCCTAGCCAACCTGTTGACTGGTTTTAAGACCAGTCTACACCATTACTAGGCGTACATCAGCTGGTAATAATACTACGTTGCTTATACTGCTAAACTAGGTTGATACGGAAGATAAAATCTCGGGTTCCTGATACACGGCCTGACCGGTGAGACAAAATGGAAATAGACGCATTTTGGTATTCAGTCGAATTTTCCATAAGGAAATTGCTCAGTCAGAAGACGTCCATTCAGTCACAACTGGCGATCGGTTCACTAGACGGCTGATTGGGATTGTGTTCGAGTCCCATTGTTTAACCATTGTGACTATTTCTGAGGGGTATATGATTGTGGATAAGAGGGCCGCACTAAATCCTTATCCACCCGTCAAGGTTATCATAGAAAATTTCCAGTTGACCCCCATTTTTATAAATGCTTGGAACTTAGCATCTTCAATCTTCAATATAACTGGTGGGTAACTTCAGGTTGCACCATGACGAAATTAACTAGAAGGATAGGTGACGTAATGTGTAGATGGTGTAGAATTCAAGAAAGGTCCAAAACTTGAATCACATAAAGTTAATCAGAAGCCAAGTGATATGAAATATATAAGGAAATCATACAAAACTATTAACAGATTGAAATCAGAAATCCCTAATACAAACATAATTCAATCTACTACGATCAGTTAACGGATTAGTCAACAGAACTGCCGTGTTCAGTAGAGCAACACAAAGTCGAAAACAAACTTGAACAAATTGCGAACAGTTTCAAAATATGTAGATGGTCCGTACTTTAATGAGGAAACGTTTTGCTCACTCAACGCTTCCGAGAGGCAGCTAATGAGGCGTGAATGTCAACAAACAGCAAACAAATTCCAGACCAGCAATGTTCCGATCTATAGTCTGAGTAGTGATTTGCTCAACATTGCGAACACAGAATGACGTTTGGAATAATTCACCATGGCGAATGCGATTGTGATTCTCGTCGTTGGAGGTGGGGTTAACAACAGCGGGGATTGAGGGGACACACTGTTCTTCCGGCATCAACTCACAATTCGGGTAAACAATTGACGATTCGAATGTAATTTGTTTTTAGTCACAAATTAGTTAATTGTTCATTGATGGCGAATGTGTGTTAATTGTGCGTCTACTGTGTTGTATGTTATTTTGCAGACGATGTTACGTGTTATGGTTCATGTTGGCCGTCTAGTAGATTGTGCTTGTGTTCACAAAAATTAGGCGAAGAACCAGAGATTTGTGTGACCTTGATGGTGTATGTTTTTATGCCATATGATTTACATTCACCTGAATGACTAATGGGATGTAAGCGCATGTGCGGTATTTTGGCATTTTAGGCAAATCACAGTTAGGTCAAAAACAGATGTTTTGTTCAATTTTTGCCGATGCTTACTAGATATGATGCCAAATTTGCCTACATATTTTGTAAGCACTATTCAAATGCCGTTGCGATGCTTTCATGGAGGCTGGTAATTCATTCAATCGGCGTCACAATGTGGAAACGAATTCCTCAATTCTTCGTTATTCTATGACATTTCCTTCCACATGCGAAGTTGCCGAGTGTCTGATGATACTTGGTTCTCTTCTCATGCTCTTCTGGTAGCAACTTTGTTATTCGAAACTTTATCAAACCCGTCTTTGATTCGAGTTGTTTTTGTTCATCTAAAATCCTTAAATTGAACTGACGTCAACCAGTCTGCATGCGATGTGCTTCTTTTTGAAAATGCCATTCTCACTCTCGCTGCTACCTAACTTTGCCCGAGTTATCTGTAGTAAACTCAGAAGAGAAAGCAAAGGAACCTCAGGTCTGTGCGTTTATAAATGTGGTCGTTCATCACTATGAAATTCTGTGTTGTAAATACAATGTCAACATAATAACAGATGTTTCTTAACCGGCAGTCCAAATTTATTCGGTTAACATGACTTGTTGTTTGCAACTTGGTTCACGTTACTGTTTAAACTTGGAGTGAACGAATAATTGTGGCGTGCATGAATTAGTGGAACATAACGATTTCGTTAACAATTGGTATAAATTAAAGATTTGATGAACAGTAGTGACTGACAGGTTCATGATAAACGCAAACAGTTTTTTCTCCCCGGATAGGTGTTTATTCAGCGTACGCTTGTGAAACTACGGTATGTTTGCACAAGGGCAATGGAATTTTTACAGAATTTACTTGTTGAAACCCCACGGGTTGTGTGTTGAAATCTAGGGAGCCATTTTTGTTCATGAATATGTGCTTCTCAATTTTATAGGCAGTAGGTTTCGCTAAATAGACTATATTCAACTTTCTCTAGCCTAAGGCTGGTTTTACGCTTACCTGAGCAGTCCCATGTTATTAACTATTGCAAGGGAACGAGCGAAAAATTAACTGATCAAAATGTACCCACAAGTGTATGTAAGTCACTAGACGTGTGTTTGAATCGTGATCAAGTAGGGGGTGGTAGCACATTTCCGTAGGCGAGGTTTCCGAATGCTGAACAACGATTGGATGCTCTCAGTTCAACTTTATTGGGACAGTTTGAGCACAGTGCTTGGAATACGGTTAACTATAAGAAGTCAAAGTACCTTATTTCTATATGAGCTGATAAACTGAATGCTATTCCAAAGCTGATGAAGTCGTCAGTTCAGAAATGATAGTTTAATCCGTCATAGCAAACAATATACTTGTTTGATAACCGGTTTATCGAAGTTCGAATATCAGTTGCAAGCAAGATATTCACTGGTGGCTTGCTCTAAAAACAAGTTGAACTGAACGTATAGTGCTTCGTTTAAACTGTGAAATATGAAGCCGCTTTAATGGACAAGGCACCAAAGACAACTGCATTTATTTTCCAACTTATGTAAACTCTTTCACTGTCTGCGCCCATTTTTAGACGGTTTCATAAATTCTCAAGAAACAGACCAGAAGATAGTAGTCTTGATGCCGCACCCGTTCGCAAATCATTTCTTATCTTGCACATTTTATACTGTGCACATGAAACCCTCCTCTACTGTCTATATTGACTGTTCGTACATTGATCAACATATCAAGTGTTCGGATCTGTTTGTATGCACCATTTTCCTTACTCATTAGATCACGATTTCGGTTACACAACTGAAGAGAACGAACGGGGAATTTTGGAAGTAAATCTTACACAACAGTTATGGCTTTAGATTACTGATGAGTAGTCAGAGATTTGGTTAATTTCAAGTTGAACCTCACCCACCCCGCGATTAAGACTTCCTAGACAGGTCGAAATCTCCGATCTCATTAAACCTAGGTTGGGCGTTCACATATGATAATTCGGTCGCTGGGTTATCGATTAGAGTTAACGGACAATAACTGTGTCTCCATTTCGAGACGATCGGGCAACCTGATCATTACTCACAAGCGAAAGTGGTTGAGCGTTCACATTAGATAATTCGGTCGTGCATAACGTGAGGTCAATGGCGTAGTGGTAAACACGGTTGCCTCATGAACAGCATGTCCGTGGTTCAAGTCCCGGCAGTGGCGATGATATGTACTACTGACGAGCTCTAATGAGAGCCAAACTCGAGTCTAGTGCTTGTTGTTTCCGACATGGGGCCGACGGGATAGTCTATGGGAATGCGACAGCTGCGTTCAATCGTGGATGATATTCAACTTCAAGTTATGGCTTTATTCAAATTCATAACAGGAGAATCCGTTTCCAATTCAGACAGATTACAATCAGTATATAGTGGAGTGCAAACTAAGCTTGTAGACCATGAACCAAATAAGCTCGCGTTTGATCACTTACAACAAAGCAAGCAAGTGTTCATTAACCCTACCCGTGTACCTCATCTGACAGATCAGTGTTTTGACTTTGAGCCAGTACGTGAGCGGTAACTTACAGATTCGAAATATAGTTATAGCTGGGCACTTATAGCCAACCTGATTTCGGAAGAATGAAATGAGTTTAACGTGCCTGGGTAATTGAATTCGTAGAGAGAAAATGGAACACTCACAGCTGACTGATAACACTGAACCAGTTAATGGTAACATATATACAGAATCGATCAACAATGGTCTTTGGATTTGCTCAACTCAGGTTGTGGACACATTCTAACCGTTACTCAAGTGAATGTCATATGAGACGTCTTGTTCTACAACATTGAGATTAGTACGCTCAATTTAGTGCGTAATAACGCCAACTGCATTTATTTTCGTCATCTTTTTGGATAGCCCGCACTGAAGGAGGATCATTTTCTTATGGACAGCAATTTCATCCTGCCATATTGAGGTTCCATAGAAATTTATATCACCAGATTGCACTACTTTGCAAAAACCAGCTGCTCTGCTTATTGTACAGAAATCCTGAATATATTTTGCGGTTAATTTCCTTATTTTACCTATTTTTTAACAAATATTATACTACTTATATCACTCTGCTACCTTCTTAACACTTATCACCATTGCTGTAAAGGCATCACTTGATCCTCATTCCTCTAAACTACCTGTAGTCCACTGGTACACGATGTTGTGATATCATCTGAATTATCTGGTGGTGATTGTAAATTATATCTAACGATTAGCCTGCAATGGTAAATTGTAGGCAACTTCAATTCACAAGGGAAGTGCAAAATATGTACCAGATACTCATACAAATTGACCTGCTAATTTACCGGTGACAACTCAATTCACAAAGAATCTATGTTTACTTACTACTGACGATAAAATTACAATTGTAGGAACGTTTATAAAATGTAATTCGACAATGGAGCCACGAGACAAAAGGTCATGTTAAACATTTTCAGAGCAGTGCATTATTGCTTCCCAATGTGCTGTCCATACATGTTTTAGTTTTTTCCAATCATAAGAGATCGACTTCAATGGAGATCATTGAAAATCGGTTCCACATGAAACTTCATTAAGGGATAAAATTGGGCGAATGTGCAAATTCTAGTCATTCCAGATGCAGCATTCATCCGTTTACATTAATCTCAGCACCCAGGACAAATACAAAATTACCTGTAACAATTTGTGTACATTTATTCAGTGGGGCAAAAGTGCGTGCATTTATAAGCAAATAAAGAGGAGAAACAAATTCCTTATAAAAAACTACAAGGGCTTTCACTTTTGTGAACCGTTGTTTTTTTCTATTCGTTGATAACCTGATATTTTTAATAAAGACAGCATGGCGAATAGAGTAGAACTAGTGCACTGTGTGTAGACGTTCATATAAAATGCAGCTTGAATATCCGACGTGCTTTTGTGGATCAAACAACTTGACTAAATATGGTATGCGGACTTGAGAAAACAGAGCGTCTTGTGAGGCAGTTTATCACAATCTGTCAAGTGCTTTGATGGTCTAAACTGAGTGAATTTGAAGCAACAGATACCAGAGCCAATGGGCATTGTAGGTTTAACATTTTTTCACCATTTTAGCTAGCAGCTTGCCAGTAAGTGAACAACGTAGGTTGGTTATACTTTGAAGTAAACAGATTGGCCGCTGGCATTGATCCAACGTTCGATCAGTTGCGTCTAATTAGGTCCACGACATATAACAAACGCAGAACACATGCGCAATGCAATATTTGTTGACCTGTCTTATAGTCATCGACGCTGTTTAAAACTTACTCAAGCTAGAAGAACCTAAGGCTGTACGCTGTTTTTCGATGTACGTATGCCAGAAGGCTGTTGCCGTAGGCTAAATATGAGCGGACATATTTGAAATGTGAAATGAACAACTCACAATCAAGAAATAATCATGAGGTTTAATCAGCCATAGAAGCAAAGTTCTAAACATTATCGTAAAATATTTGAAAACCGAAGTTTGAATAGGGTGAATGTGTTACTACACGAACTAAGCACCACGTACAATTGATTACAGTTTTTACATCCCCATAGTTTTTCAGCTAGCTCTGAGATCGAATTTATGCCGTGACGAAAACACGCACCACTGACGAGTTCTAACGAGAGCTGAACGCCTCTATTCGAAAGAGAGGCAGGCATAGCCGTCAGTTGTATGTGACATTCTACATTTCCCTAAAGTACATCAATTTTTGACTTGCATGTATTTTACAGTGTCTTCATCTTATCTTTAATATTGAGGGGAAGTTGAAGAAAAACTGAGTTACACTGATGTTTTCCGTTAACGACATTTTTAGTGTGCATGCCAAAATTTGTCTGCTGCATTTCTGTAATTCGTTTTTAATAAGAAAGTTGATCTAATCTTTAATCAGCCGTTTTTATATATTTGGCCTGCTTTGGACATTTTTTTTCAAAAACACAGTACATTAGTGTGACAGATGTTTCATGATTCTCATGCGCAGAATAATGGCATATCTACGTTACGATCATTATGATGAGCAGTTATGTCTCATGCTAAATATAGGGTAGAATATCAGAAATCCGGTACATTCGGCATAATTCATTCCATTCGCTTCAGTATCTTATCAAAAAGCAAAATGTTTACAGCTATTAATATTGAATAATACACGAATTGAAAAAGTTATAGTAATAGACTGAACAAAACAGTTAAAAAACAGTTATCTGAGGGTATCAGCATTTCATAAAAGCGGTGAAAAAGAAAGTTATTTTACTCTTAGCTGTACACAGGTTTAAGATCGATCGTAAATACACATCAAAACGCTATGGATCATTACGTTCATTGGTCTTTACTTACAACCTTCCTTTGACGGATTGGGTCGGTTGATAGACTAGAAGTTAGTGAATAAACGAAGTTTAGGGTAGCTGTTCCTCAATCAACTTGACACGAACAATGGTCGATACCAAGTTCCCATTACTCAATGTGGGATCTCGGAAACTAGCAGAACGACACAATGATAACGTCTGCAGATGGATTTTAAGATGCAAATTGATTATGAATTGTTAATGTGAAGAAGAAATTGTAATATCGAGCTATATATAACAATCATCCATATGTCTGTCCGTATGACTCATTTTGATGTATGGTCTACATCTGTCAGTTTGAGAGGTCAAAATGTACGCTTTTAGTCTCAGTGCACTTGACATTCATACTGTGGATTTTCTCTACCAAAAGTGACAACGGACATATGCAAGGTGGCTTGAACCTAACTTATATCTGGGCCACAAATTGTATATCTGTTACCAGCTAACAATAGATGATTGTGAGATCATTCTCAAACTTCAGATTAAAAATAGAATACAACTCATCCGATAACATTTATGTGCTCAAGAAGACCTTTAATAAATATTTGTTTGCGGCTGACTCGGATCAGATATTCAAGAGGCCCATTAATCTCTACATAGACAAACAAAAACCCTCGTCGCAGTTCTTCCCGTAAACTTCGTAACTTACTCTCTCATGTTACTAGGTATAAGTCTGTCTGTGAGAATGCTGCTTTTTGCTATGGTCCATGTACACTTGTTAGTTGTAACGCCTTGGCATTTATGAAATGATTTGCTGCAGCGTAGTACTTTTATTTCCCTACAACTTCTTGTTTGCTTTCAATTAACACAAACAAAAGGAACGTATGAACAGAACGTTCACGTTTCGTCTGAGCCTCGTTTAGTTACCTCTACACGTGCTAGATGAATTCAAGGTCTAGTTAGCGTCCTTGGATGACTGCGATGTGGTTTTTTCATAGCATCTACACAATTTAAAACAGGCTGTACATACTGTTCTACGATCCTCACTCATCGTCAGTTAAGCACACCTATTGCACGCCTGTAGACAAACTACCCAGAATCAGTTGACGTCGGCTAGTCGACACAGACCCAACAAGAAAACAGACACGGCTAGAAACACTTCCGCTTACGTGAACTTGCTCCTTGGGATACATCTCTGGGTCAAAGTTGTTCCGCATTTATTCTCCATCACTGTCTCCGTATCTCCAAAACTCACTATGGTTGAGTACTAACTAAGCAATGGATGCTGTCTGAGATAGCTTTGAAAAGGGAGTTGTTACGTCCGTAAAGTGCTTCAAACACTTGCGCAACTCTGTCTCAGTCAATCAGTCAGAGCAACTTCACTTCAAAAGATGTTCACACATTTTCGGTGGGCAGTATTAAAAGTGAAACTCTTCGCAATAGATCCCAACATCTGAAATCCTTGGCGATTTCGTTAAAAAATACTGGTAACTCATGCATAGATTGGCTGATCATCGTGGTGCTGTGTGGTAATGCTGTGCGATCGTTGATTCGCGCACTCATTGGCCCATGTAAGCTAACTATCCCCATCTAAATATTTGTGTCCGAATCCCGGCATGTCAACCTGCTTTTCACAAACTTACAGTTTGCTAACGTTCGGAGTTTGCAAGTCAGCTTGTCGACGGAACTGAGTTCAGTCGACTGGTTTACATACGGGATGTATAAGTAGTAGTCGGTAAAGCCAGCAATAGTGACAGTAGTCAGTTGGAAAAGCAACAGAGTATGTAACATGCAATTCGGCCGTTTCTATTCTGATTGTCCGTTAAATCTTTGGACCAACTGTGAGGCAACGTGGAGACACGAGGTGACAGCTCTCTTCCAAGGTAGGATTCCGAACAACAGGACTGTAAAAGGGAACAGCAAGAACCAGCATGAGCCAAAGGCCTAGTGAGCTAAGCACACGACTTACACAAACGAAAAGTCAAGCGGCGTCTATAACACAGTAGCACGCCTTTATAATCAATTCAAATTAAATATGTGCGCGCTTGCTGGTTCCGACTGCACATTGCAAGTACCGGTATCTTGCATACTTTTATCCAAGCAGAGTTTGTTTCCCCTGATTAAGAATAGGTCTTAAAGAAAGTTATAGAAATATATTCAGACAGTTGCCAGTCGACGATCAAAGCAACTAATGTGTGATGGAAAGAAATTGTACATCACCTTGGTAGCGCTGATGCATATTCCTATCCTCTATCAAAATACCTTCTCAGAATGGAGATTTTATACAGTGACTAAATGATCTAGACAGACTGAAGTGCAAAATTGTAAATAAAACTATTTGTATCGATGTCATGAAAGATTTTACGCAGAACGACTGTGTTCCTGTTAATTATTGTAAAAGATAGCCGAAGAGCCTACAAAAGCAGTTAATAACCATTACTCACAAGCAAAAGTGGTTGAGCTTTCACATATGATAATTCGGTTGTGCCTAACGTGGAGTCAATGGCGCAGTGGTGAACACGGTTGCCTGCCCATGAACAGCGTGTCCTTGGTTCAAGTCCCGGCAGCAGCGATGATATGCACTACTGATGAGTTCTAATGAGAGTGAAACTCGAGTCTAGTGCTTGTTGTTTTCGAAAGGGGCCGACGGGATAGTCTATGGGGATGCGACAGCTGCTATCAATTGTGGGTGATGTCCAACTTGAAAAAAACCATTAAGTAAGTGACATCTCAACTCAGTGATTCACATACAAGAACAACTGCACGCAAGTACCAAAAAGTTATCAGTTTTGGTTACTGAACTAAGCCAGCATGGTCGTATCAGATATACGACATTCTGCACTGAGACCGTATAGAAGATAAACATATTAGTGCAAGAAGAACGGAGTATATCTGTGACATGATGCCTGCAATTCAGGCTTCTCCTCTGATCATTGAAAATACGCCAGTATTATATAATCTATTGAGCTGATCAGACTTCAGCTGGAACGTTTTGCTTGATCTCAAATAATGCATACAGGTCGATCAGTCTTACGGTTCACACCCCACAAAAACACAAGCAAAGTAATGAATTAAAACTAGACTAGTCAATTCTGAAAACCGTTTCAAAGTTATGCTAGTCTCATCAAGTAATTTGGTATTTGCTAAATAGGTTTACTAGCTTACTGAATTGAAATCAAGCAAAATTCCGATGACAGCTCTAGAGTTGTCTTACAAACCTTGACCACCATATAATGAGAAATAGATCTACTTTAAAGGTTCCAAAACATCAGATGGGAAGCCAAAATTGGCAAACCGGTGGCATCTTGGAAACTGATTATGGCGGTCCTAAATATACAACCTAAAGCAACCTAAAGAAAACAGTCAAATTTCTCGAACCAACGAGTTCTCGAATATTCCAGGAAAATGTTCCATTCCAAACCTCACAAACCAAATACATCAATCAGGGCAGTTTGATCGGTATTATTCAGTTCTGCACAAACCCACAAAGTAGCTCAACGGGAGACTTGGAAGGGTGGAACGTTTGTTAGCTATCAATGTTTTAAAAGACAACTTTCGATTTGTCGTATCGTTACTCGAAGTTATCATTGGCGGAAAATTGACGGTTTCGGTGGATGTAGAATATTTTGCTACCAATGTACCTTTCAAGGGGAGCTATGCGGTTTTTGCGAGATTAGTTAAGCTATGATCGAATATAGCCTTCCTATCCGCCAGCTAGGTTAGATCATTTGCTATTCCTGTGCAAAACCAATGTTTTACTTCAAAGCTCAAGGAAAAGGAAACACGCAAGTCGATCAATCCTCGTGTGTACTTTCATTGCTTATACAAACTAAGAAGTTTCTCAACATACTGCAGACAAGATGTTTTATCAAAAGCATATAGACGACATTACGCTAATCAATAACAGCCAATGACAAATCAGTACTCTGAAAGAAAGAAATAGTTGTAGTTACCAGAATCTATTGAATAAGTTAAAGTTAGAAATTGATCATAACCCGGCGTTTCTAGGCGTATTGATTTAACGTAGAACCGACGGCACCGTGAGTGGCATAGTCTACCTAAAATTCACAAGTAGAGGGCAATTGTGATATCAAGGTTTTGTCACAGTTTAACACAAACGAGGTTTAGGATGAACTTCATTAGATGGCAGTGAAAATTTGAAAGATTGGAAAAATGAATAAAGAAATTTGGTATATTGACGCATTAAAAGAAAAGGGACAGTTAATCACTTTATACAAGCAAAAACATCATACATCCCACTTCTTGCCGTGACAGTAATCTGCCTAATCTTGAAAGGTTGATCAGTTTCCGCTGTTCACCCAGTCTTCTGCGCGGACAAATTGATTACGTTTCTTACCAGTACTATGCCAAAGAAGTGCCCACCCCTCTGTTTCTTCTCACACTGTGTGTATCAGTATTCATGAGGAGGCCGTTCCACCAACGTAGGAGTGACAAAGAGTCAGCTGCAAATGGAGAGGATGAAGAATTTATCTTGGTGGTTGTGCAAACGCGCTACGGGGATGGAGCCAAAGTGCATTCACTCATGATGTAGGTTTCGTCCATTTTGTGTCACATGCTCAACATAAATCACGAAGTTGGCAGTCCGACCAGGATAAACGCCCATCTTACTCTGCTGAGGCAACCGGTATGAAACTACTGAAGCCGTTGTTGTATACGTGAGACCTTATGTTCCTTAACTCGACACTAGCTTGTTAGTGCTAATGGATACGTTTCATACTTACACAGAATACTCTACGTAAGTGACAATTTTTGTATATTGTTTAGGTCTCCTTTATGCAGCGTGTACTCGGCAAAATGCGGCGAAGTCCGTTTGAACATACTAAGACATCTAGGGAAGCTCGTTTGAACGCTAACTATTTGCTTCGTTTAGTGCGGCTGAGCTGTTCCTTGCTCACTGCCGAGTCATATTTATAGCGACTCGCGAGTTCTAGCTATATTGCTCTTGTATCAAGATTGAGCGGACTAAATTACTCAATTCATCACTTTTTGCACTACGGGCTACTCCTTCCCCCTAACTTTGAATGCTCTCTTTCTGTGCCTCGGTAGATGGACACGAGCAGCCTTGACATTTCAACTGTCAAAACTGTTCGTTCCCCTCAGAAATTTAAACAAAAGAGTTAGAACAGGAAAACCGCTCGTCAGTACCAAATTTACAATAACATGAAACGGATTTTTTATATCGAATAGATAGTCGACTGATGGGTTATGAAGGGTCACTGAGTCTAGAACAGGGTCAAGTTCTTGAACACTTGTATCTGAACACACAGAGTTGGTTTAAGTCGATTGACTGCGACGGCCTCAGTAAACCTCAAGAAGCTTGGATTGGAGTGAAGCAACAAGATTCTGAGTGTACACGTTGGGTCGATGACGTGACCAGTGGTCATGATGGGTCTTACGAGTGCGGGAAATCGTTGCTTGCGTGTTTTGACCAAACTGCTGTTCCCCGATAATACGGGGGTCACCACCCATTTGGACAAATGGTTTTTTTCCTTTTGGAGATCAGGAATCTATAGGTTCTATCTATGTAACGTCTATTGCAGTTGTATATAAATTGATAGGTACAATGTGAAGCGGCATTTATAAGCTTATCTCCTTTGATTGGAGGTACAGGCAGCTCCCGGGTCCAAAGCCAATGCACAAAGCTTAGCTGCGTTGGATGTTCGTTTAATCGAATTTGTCAGTCTTTGCGTTGTCTGATGCATGTTGTAATCACCTTTATAAAGCAATTCCATAAAAACCTTCTTCTTCCCCACTGTGACCACCTGTTCGATTGCGGTCTACTTTGCCTTCCCATGAAACGTTTTCGATAATCATTCAATAATCATACAGTCGTGACCAATTCTAGTTTCTCTACGACACTTCCCTATGTTCAGATTCGTTTTGCGCGTGTGAATAGTTCGTGCATTTGATGGACCCGTGATAAAATATTAAAGTTTGGATGTTGATCGGGCCACGTTGATTTCCTATAGACGTCTCTTTTATTAGAATCATCTTCCCGACGACTTATGAGTATATCTAGAAACGGCAAACAATTATCAGCCTCAAATTCACACGGTAACTTCAGGTTTAGATGACAATTATTTAATCGTCACACTAGGTTATCTATTGCCTGTTTGGAACGATTGAGTACTAGTGTGTCGTCAATTAGCGTTTGTTGTATGACAGATATACTATATCTGCTGCTAACTCCTGCTCAGTCCTAAGCAACACAAAGTCTAGTAAGATGAGCTTTAGCTGACTTCCGGTAGCTTCCCCAGCTATCTAGCGGTAGCATCGATCGAAAAAAAGGAAGCTGACGTTTTCAGTGCATAGCAATAAGGCTTCCCTCAGAATATCAGTAGGCAGGGGCAAATTAATGATTGGTTTCAATGAGCTCACAAATGTAATCAATTGTCTCATGTGAGAGGACATTTCTGCGCAGTGACTGAAAGTGTGCGGACCATATCAACTCATAAGCAAGATTGATGTCGTTAAAGTCACTGATCATTTCAAAAGAATCATTAACAGAATGCATCTGAAACTTTTGTTTGAATGGAGTAAAAATGGCGACAACCGACATGTCAATTTACGACACGGAGAATTTGTCATTGTCATTCCAGACTTGTGCGTCTTAAGGAGGCCGTAGAGTTTGGGTGTCGACGATACACACTGTTTAAGGGACCTGTATGTCATGTCATCGATCGTGAGCAGTTATTAGAGAAGTTGAAGATGCTGTCCTATGCGACCCTCTAGTTAACTAACGTTGTCCACTGTGTCTATTTGCTGAAATTTCGTTTGGTCCTCTAATATTGAAAGCATCTTCCGCATAAACGCGTCTCTGTCTAAAATGACTACACCGGAGCCCTTGTCTGGTTTAAGTATTACTACGTTTCTTGATGTGATTGGGTGTCTCTTTGTAACAGCGCACAGGCAGCTGATCGGATTCATGATAGACCGATAAACTATATCGGTGAGTTTGGTTTTAAGCCAGCTTGGGTTTTCAGCAGTATTTGGCTGAAGATCTGATAACTGATCAGTTAGACTCTCAAACTGGGTTTCACTATAAATAAGATCAGTCCCATGTGCATGTATCTTATAATCTAGACCCAGAGCTAAGGTTTCTAATTTACAAAGGATTCAATTGTACTGAATAACAGTTCAATACGTAGTTACTGGGATCCAATGGAATTATTTATTCAGCAGGCTTCTTACTTGACTTCTGCAAACGGTTGATGTAAGTCCTCTTCGTACAATCGATGATCACCCTACAAAATTGTGTAAACACTATACGACCGCATAACGACAAGTTTCCCACGATGGAAAGAGGACGGTTATGTGTCTGAAGCAAATCTACCAGTCACATTTGTACAGTATTCATATATGCAGTCTCAATAAGTCTGAGATTGTTGGTCGTCACCTTCAGCTTATTCTTTCTCACCAGCCACAAAAATTGATAAAGATATCGACTTTCATGTTTATTTATCTTGACAAGTTCACGAACAACCTTGCTGGCTAAACATCGTAACTACTTACAAGCTTCAAAGGAATTTCGTCGCTTCAAAAATAAAAACACTTCGATCCTTTTTAACTGTCAACAGCTGAATGGCGTTGCAAGCTTGTTTTAGGGTGGAAGAATTGAACTCACTTGTGCCCGTTTTTCATCCCCAGAACAGCACGTTTATTCGAAATCGTACAACCATCATGCATAAATTAGCGAACCTGCATGTCGAAGTTTTTTGTAATTTGCTTACTTGGCTACTCTTAATCTGAGATAACTTGAAAGTCCGAATTAAAAGATTACTTCCCAGAATAAGTAGGGCTGGTTAGGTGCTATTCAGAAATTTTCAAAAATCTTATTGAATCAGCCAGACTGGGGCGTTGAAAAATGTGAACAAATTTCAAGGAGATTTGAGATATCCTCAAATCTGGTTTAGTTCAGAGCAAAATAGTAACCCTTCAAAACACAGTAATTGGAACTTTTAACCAATTTGAGTGAGTTCTGTAACCAGTGGTTTATAACGAGCAGTAAATCAGATTTACAACTCAGTCTGCCCCCTTCGAAAAGTAACAGTGTACCTTAGTTTGGTTCTTGTAAGAGCTCGCCAATAGTATGCATTCTTGCCACGATCGGGATTTCGATTCCGCCCTGGCTTTCCTGGGGCGCTTTTCTTGATCACTGTAGAACTGAACTCAATTAAGTCACAACCAAATTAACGTATGGACATCTTTCTATATTTACCGAGCGGTGTTCCAGCACAGACATGGTAATTATTTTTACCTTATCATTTTCTTGTTATGATTATTTTTAGATTGCGGGATTATACTGTAGTCGTTTTTGACGATGTTCATTTTATATTAGTCAAACTAATCTGCTGGTTACCAGGGGTATGTGGGCATTTATGGAAATTACTACGTGAAACAGAATATTTATAGGCACGACTGGAATACAGTTAAGAACCAGGAAGACAGTTGCTTAGAAGAAGAAACAACCTTGACATGCATGTCAATTCCTTAGTTCTTCACTTGAAACACGACTATATACATCTGACAATGTACGAGTCTCTTCCAAACATTAGCTCAACAAGTGTTGGTTCGTGATAGCTGATGTGATATGTAAAATGTTTGGATAGTAAGATTTTCTAAAGTTTCCCTTTTCATTGGCCAAGTCTAGGTGCTTCCTTTTAGGGAGCGACTCCAACGTTCTACCATTCTATGAGCTGTGCCCTTGTTGGGAACATTTGGCCCGTGTCGTATGTCACTCTGTCTGAGAAGGTGACTGAATTCAAGGCTGACGAAGTGCGGTGACAAGCTCCACCGGTACCGCAAAACGATACACAAGATGTCCCAATGAAAAACTGTAATAGGCCCAGTAACTCTCCACTTCTGGTGCACTCCAGATCTGGTTCCATGACAGCAGGTAGACACTTGCATCTTTTGATAATATTTGGGAACTGATATGAAATTCCTCATCAAACGGATTATCATGATATCATAGGGTATTCAACAGACTTTGCAGGTGACGGTATGGATTTGGCAGCTTTGTTGAAGTGTTAGCAAAGCCCGCAGACATTCGTATTGATTCCAATACGCGTAAACACTCGTGGCCACCATAACCACTTGCTGGCTCGAAGCACTCTCCTGTTAATTCCAGGATGCTTTTCTTGGGCACACAGCATAACGTTTTAGCTTAAAGTGGACGGTGAAACTAGTGGAGATTCAAGAAAGTTCCATTAATCAACCACAGATAGTATGCAAGGGACAAAGGCATTTGGAAGAGCACCAGTCTCATTCTTAACGTGCTACATTTTCGCATGTCGTTCGCGTCAGTGGTTGTCATTGAAGACGTGTGAATATTAAATCAATCTTCTATTACACTGGTACACTATTCCTTGATGGCTGTACACGGGTGAGCAAAAAGTAACAGGAAGAACCGGTGTGAGTGTGATCTAAAACAAGCAGCGTTTTTGAATCCTTTTAAACTGAGAGAAATTGACCATTCAGACATCGTCATGCGCGTTGGTGATATGAACGCACAATTCAGTCGTCTTATTCCAGATCAGAAATGACTGAGTGATGTTTGCTGTCTGTGCCCGACGTACTGGAAATGCCGATCGACTGTTACATTTATGTACACCTCACAAACACCAAATGTTGGATAAAGCACTTCACCACGAACGAAAGCAATGTGTCGCGTAGAATCCATTTTGTGCAACTCAACCATGAACGCAAATTGATTGTGTGGACGTTAGTTATTGGTGGCGCCATTCTCTCAGAGATGGTAACTCACTATGCAGTAACCATCTAGATTTGGTTCAATTCGTTTTTTGTGCCCGATTTGTTCTGTCGTGTAATCAGAGACCATCTGCTCACAAACGGTAAATACTCAATTAGAAATTGGGTGAAGGATGTACATGAAACGGTTATCAACCATTGCTGTCAGTTCAGCTGCCTGGGTTGCAACAGCTGCCTGGGTTGCAACAGCTGCTTGACCCAAAGGAGTACTGGACAAAAATATCAGCAGCTATTTAAACCTCTTGTGATGAGGTTTGCTCAAAAGGTGCATTGCCGATACGACAGAGGTGGATTTTGGCTGATTCAGAAGAACTTACTGAAAAACGTCGACTGATTTCCTGACTACGAATACGAAATGGACCTCTGTGAAATGAAACACAAATTTACAAAGAGTCTACATAAGGGCGGTGAGGAGTACTTCTCCGAGGAAGCCAGAGGGAGGGAGAAAACTTTCACTGGGGGACAATCGGGCGGTGATGGCTTTTATTCACGATTGCATCGGCTGTCAATAAGGTGTACGTGAGATTGTATGTGAGAAAGGTGTTTCATAAATCTACAACTCATTACCACGACATAACATGCGGGCTGTGGAGTTCAAGAGACAGTTCACCTGGTCTAAGCCGGCTTATTCGGCTGTAGTTGACGAAGATTGTGTGGCTAATCATGACATTCCACACTATTCCTCTTCTGACGTGGCTTTGGAACCCAAATTATTGAAATGTAATAACGCTCCAGGTCTGGACCCTCTTTCCTCAGCAAGTTTCAAAGATCTTAGTGGAAGATTGTTTTGTGTACTGACTACGTTGCTCCGTTTCTTATGAGGGACTGAAGAGATACCTTATGACTTGTACTTATCGAGAATCAGTCTCACTTTCAAGATATGTGCCAAGACATCAGGTGATAACCACAGAAGTATTACCTTTGTTTCCGGCTATCACGAACATTTTGCACGTCAAGTGGTATTCGACAAGTGTGTCTAGTCTCAACCATCCCTTTCAATTTTGCGATTAACGATATTCTGGTAGGAGCACTCAAATACTTCAAGAATCTCGAGAAGAAGCCACTATCTGGTAGTAAGCTGACTGCTATTGAGGATACGGACGACCCTGATTTATTTCGTTCTTCTAAGGAGAGCAAGAAGTCTATGCGGTATCTGTTGAGTGGAAGGACTGGTCTGTATGGTATACATTTTTGCCCTGAAAACGTAGTGTTGCTAAAAGACTGGGTTGAAACAGGCGTTATCTTTGTTATTACCGGCAGGTCGCAGGAGACTGTCGATCTCTTCACCTAATAGAGTAGTGCCATCTCCTCAGTCTGTAGTGCGGCTGACGAGGTGCCTACAAGTAAAAGCACGTAGTGTATTCGTCAACTTACGTCATTTGTAGCTTCCAAATGACGTTTATTTGTCAAATAAAGATGGAGGTTACAGTGTAGTATACTTTTGTTTCTTAGATCAAAGGCCTGATCATTTCATGTGGATGACGCACATGGACTCTCGGTTGTCTATACCAACTAGCCTGTATTAAATAGGCTAGCTTTGTGAAAAACGTAACAATACGTCGGCGCCTATTTTCGAAATGTGCGAGTTCACGATCAATAACCAAGACAATGAAAACTAACAGTCTTCGCTTGATGGAAATAACCTCAAAGCCAAACACTGATGTGGCCACAGGCTTGGAAAGTCTTGTCCGTCTAGCAATCAATGACCAACCTGTAGCCGCAAACTTGTTGGCCTTTCTGTTTCGTGAACCTCAAATGTTTTTATTTGTCTACCTTTCTCCTCCTATTTTTCTTACTTACAAATTCGTTCGTATTTATCACTGCACAACCTCGTAGATGATTATCGTGACTAACGATATTTGAGTTGTTTGACTCAGAGTTCAGGCTCACAGCTGAAACTGATTATGTCCACCGGTGCTGCGAATAAATTTGACAAATTTTCTTTGCATTTATTCGTTCAGCGCCACGGTGCTTTGGCTTCTTGTGATACCATGACTTGAGATTACTCACCCTTGTTGGGAAAACGTTCACAGTTCTACATTAATGTTTAACATTCAATTGGGTTAGTCTTAGAGATGTTCCCTTTGATTGAGGCAAGCTGCGCGTACATATCAAACTAAGGAACGAAAATGTTGGAGCAAGTCAAACGTCTGCAAGTGACCATATAGATGGGTTTGGGTAGTAACATTCCGAAGTAAAAGATTGATCCGACGAGGTTGTATTAAATATAAAAGTGTCTGTTATAAGTCATTGTTAAGGGGGATCAACACTATTCTTTCATCTGGTCAGACAGTTGCTGATAGGTCGGAAGAACACCCATCGACTTGTTGCTTGGGAAGGAAATCCCCGTCAGCAAATGACTCTTTCGCAAATAACGGTACACGTACGCTTCTGTACACTGACACTACGTTTCAAACGACTTTGCTTCACTTTGGATAACTCTGGAGTCAGCATCAAAACGTCTGGTCTAAACCTATTCCTCTATGCTGTCCACTCACTTAGGATAAGTTTTTTACGTTTCTAGAACCGACAGTCTACTCATTCATTGCTCTCTTCAATATTCTGGGTGGTATAAAAAGCCTCTTTCCTCGGTAGAAAATAAGTGACGACATGAAACGCTTCCCCAGCAAACATCTCACGGGTTTTCGGTGATCGCGTACTTTTACTGATAATGAGTGTTAGTCCCACATGTTGTCACCTGGAAATTCACGGATCTTCGAACACCTAAGTGCAACACCACCACGTGCATTTAAAGTTTTCGACGAGCAACGGAGGGGGTTGTCTGCCTCCCACGTTATAAAGGGTCTTCAAATTTTCCAGCATTTTCCATTCAGCATGCTAGACTTAATAGAATTGTGTCGAATTAGTTAAATTACTAAGTAAGCGAGCGGTATTCAACAGAGGTTAGGCAAACGATTCGTGCGATGACGCAAACAAGAGAAATTAATCACTTCATTTGTCCAGGATGAGTAGCTCCTCAGCCAATGTACAGAGCGCATACAAAACAACTGGCTAAGAGTAGGTTCCTTACGAATTAAGTGTCAGGTCTATATCAATTAACGAATGCGAACTTTTTGTGCTCGATCTCTGTACGACGATGCAGAGTAAAAAACAGTACGTGTATGAGGCGGATGTTCATCAGATGGGTTGGAGATGATTTCGGAGAGACCTTTTGACACCTCTTCCTTAAAACGATAGATTTTTAAAGGAGACCCTATTTTCAGTGAATCTAACTTTACCGTGAGCTCATTAAATTTTCTAATCCCACAGTGCTGAACGGTGTAATCAACTGTTTTTGTAGTTGCAAAGGTTGCATCGTTGACTCGATACGAACTACATTAATCTACCCGAATTCGTTCGCTATGGATTTCAGGTCAGCTCTATCTAAAAATAACCATCTTATTTTTTCTCACCCATCAGAATCGATCCATTTCGCAACAAGTGTCAATCAGATATGGGGGAGGTGTACTGGAAAAAACACTGAGGTTTGTAAAACAACTGTGTTTCATGAAAATCAAAAGATCTACTCTTCTCTTGTTTTCAGGGAATATTTCACCTCTTGCCAGTCAATTTCGCTTTTCATAAACGTCTGTATATTCTTGTCGTACTAATCTGTAGTCTCCCAGGGTGTTTTAAAAATGACTCTAACATCTTCAGTAAAAACGTTAGTTTTCTGTACTCGTGCAGCTAAACTTCACAAAAAAGTTTAACGATCGCAGTTTCAATTTTCTTTAACTGTACATAGGCAGTTTACGTACAAAATTCTGTTGGTAACAGTCACCCTGTCTTCGGACACACACCTCAATCACTAGCGAATCTTTCAGCAGGACCTATATATATGCTTCTGCGTGATGGCATATTGAAAGGACATTCTTTTGAAATCCCTCGTCAAGTCATTAGGTTAATAAACTATGTGCCGATATTTTCACAGACTACTGCGCGCTTGACTTTATATCAGCGTAAAAATCCTGTCATTTTGTCTTGAATCCAAATTTTTATCCATCTATCCTAACTCACATTTGTTACCTATCACTACGATTGACTCCATGTGCGTTCTGTTGGCGGGTAATCGACAGTTTATGAGGCAATTCTATCACGTGTTTTGACCTGACTTCGTCTTGTGCCTCATGAAATTGGAAACCGATTGTTAGTGTATGCATCAGTGTGGTTACCTACCCCATCTTCACTGGTGCTGGTAAGACTAGTAGCATAACAGATGAGAAGTTGACACGTGACAGGAAAGGTCACGTTTAATTTATTTTACTCGCACAGATCTGAACGGAAGCAAAGCTTGCAAAGTAATATTAACCAAGGAGCTTACACTACGAATCATCAAAAGAGAAGCAGCAAACACGGAAAGAATCCAGCCAACCGATTGCAGTAGGCTTGAGATCGATCGAAGTTCTTCGTTCTGAATTAACTTACATGCGGTCTGTACTTATGACCATTAGCAACGTTCTGTTTGTCACTCCAAATTGCAGCATCCTCGAGAAACACGTAGACGAATAACGAACACTTAATTTAAAAAGTTTGAGTTATCAATAGAATTTGCAGGAAAAACAGCCACATTTTTCAGCTTTGGATACTTGGAACAACAGTATGCCAAATGTACATAAGTTTACGCTGAAAGTTAGAAGACTAGTACATAATGACTAAACAAAACCTCACGAGTTTCTTAAGTAAATTAAACATAACAGCGGACTCACGTTTTGCTTGACGCACGTCAAGTAGGCAGAAACTTTACATGGTGAACTAGAGACAGATAAATCAATACTTACAATTAAGGTCGCCGAACACACGCGTACAAATTTGGGAGTGGTTGGGAGTAACTAAACGAATTTGGTGTTAAGTGGTTATGGGATATGTACAAAAACCATGATGATCAGTACCGTGTCAAAATTACCAACTTTGGGGCTTGCACGAAACGAGAAGAAAATAACGACAGGTTCGTTGAACAACCCGTTGATTTCGACGTAAAAGACGGGATGGTAATATTGCTTAAGGCTTTTTAGTTGAGTAAATAATCATTCTTTTTTATTAATAATGTATGTTGCCGTCACTTAGTAGATAAACCGGATCCGTCTTATTCACAAAACATCTCTGCAAACCCAGCTGTTAACGTTTTGTTTGCAACTATACAACCTGCTCTAACTGACGCCACGTTTATCATTCAATCACTCCTGTCTGCCTAAAACATAGCCAGCGATGGTTGGATTCCTGTTCGTGAACTAATACTCAAGTTCATTTCCGTGCGGCTTGTACTCTTCTAGCTAAAGCCATGTTCTCTTCATGCTCACCAGTAACAGTTGGATAACTGAGCAGTGTTGAGTTTTCTGAAGCATCCCCCTAGTGTTTCGCGACCCGCTTTACTTCGGCTTTACCTAAGATTAAGGACGAAATCATCTACTGTTCTATGTCTCTTTAGAGTTCGATGTAACCAAACTAGACCTACAAATCTTAATTTCAGTATTGTGTTTACAATAAAATACCTTCCCATCAATAGCTTGTCAAGTGTGCCTGAATCCAGGCGGACTGCTTGGTTCACATTTATAGAACCAACCGTAAACTGCGATATACATGCAATACGGAAATTCAAATTATGCGAAGCCGTGGTCGCGTCCAGCTGTGTGGACATTCGTTTCAGTGGGCTGCTGGTGACTTACATAATATCAGCTGGTGACTTATCCGGGTGTTTGAAGTAGATGATTCAAAACGAGTAAATAGAAAAATTATATAATTTTCGTTAATGGTAGTAAAACCATGCCCAGAATTCCAACATGGTAACGACATTATTCAGCAGGAAAGATTAACCATCCTTGCATACTTCCCTAATTCATCTGGAAAAAACGGTAGTTTTTAGATGTTTCAATTTCCGTTTCATGATTTCTAATAGACATACGGCATTCTATATTAAGTTTATTCAGGGTGAACTTCAAAAAACGTGAGTCCAACGAGCTAGGCAGTCATTCCAGTAGCTGATCTTTTTAAAAGCCCTTTTCCGTCTAACTTTGTCAATCAAACAGTTCTTTAAAAGGCGTCTTCTGTGCCTATTTTCACGTACACAAAAAATGTTCAATTGTTTTTGTTGAAATCGGATGAAAGAAGAATGTGTGTCGAATAAAACTGATTGACAGAAAGTGGTTGAGCTTTCACATATGATAATTCGGTCGTGCCTAACGTGAGGTCAATGGCGCAGTGATAAACACGGTTGCCTCATGAACAGCATGTCCGTTGTTCAAGTCTCGGCAGTGGCGATGATATGCACTACTGACTAGCTCTAATGAAAGCGAAACTCGAGTCTAGTGCTTCTTTTCAAAAGGGGTCGGCTGAAAAGTCTATGGGAATGCGACAGCTGCGATCAATTGTGGGTGATGTTCAACTTGAAATTAAACAAATCCCTGACTACTCATTAGAATGGAATGCGTTTGTGGGATTGATTGAATGGTTGCACTCCAACAGATGAGCAGCCATCGAAGACGAATATGATTTTGCCCAACCACCAGTTAGTCACATCTGGTAATGCTCTCCAAAACGTTCAGATAATCGCCATGTCATATGACTTACGTAGATCGTTCCGTAGGAACAAACAAAATAATACACAAAATATGAAGTAGTATGAATAAACAATGTCTTTCAAACGAGGCCACAAACTTTATGTGAAAACAGGTCTTAATCAAAGCTACATCAGGTATGTTATTTTCACTTTTAGAGACATTATCGCCCTTATAATGTAATGAAACAAAGAAATACTTTATACCCACAGTATGCGGTTAGCCACTATTGTGTTATTTCAAATATTTCCATGAATAAACTGCTCTGGATATCCATCTCCAACCAGTACGTTAAACATGAATTGTTCTTCCTCGTCTGAGATGTCAATTAAACAGATGTTCATAGCCTTGTCGACTGTACATCGGATGACATTTTTCGACCCTGATGATAAAATTGTAATACTTCGTCCCTCGCTCAGTCCAGGTTAACTTACGATCCACTTCCCTTTTTATTGTCTCATCCCAGCGGACAGAATGACCCAGTGTTCAACCCCACAAATGGTTTACAATCAGCAACCGCTTGTGGACAGTCGCAGAAGCGATTGCCACTCTCCTAAGCTCTCCCTCATTACACACTCAAAAACGTCTCACCAAAGCGCTGAATCCAGCACGGCCTTTCGTCTAAGTCCAGACCGAACAGATGACGTAGTCATAATCACTACGTTGACAGTCGTCCTTGTATTGCGCAGTCGACTGCCAGACATTAAGGAGTTACACCTAGATCCAACACTGTACCTTCTTTCTTACGTGATCAATCCACGTAAATATGTTGTATTGAGCCTGAGGATGAAACGCTGAAAACTAGTTTGTTTGCCACGCGTTCTCATATATAACCCGGACATATTCATTCAACTAAACTCTAAAACCCTTACCCACCACAGAACAGGTCGTGCCCAAACCAGGCAGTGTTTCAAAATAAGCAGCATCTTTATATCACTTAGGTTCTTACAAAGGGTACACATTTTCGGATTAGAAAAATAATATAGTTTAATGAGATCTGCTAGAACGAATAAACTTCATCCAGATGGCGTATTCATGGGGAGCCCACTCAGTGCTGTTTTTGCTGGTGTTAATGGCCAAAGTTGAACAGTCACTACTTTCAGTTGTGGACGGACTAAAACTCTGCAAAAAATATGTCGACGACATGTTCTTAATAAGACAAGACAAGAAACAAGCGAAAAGAATGTTTAAAGCTATCAACTGAGTCCACCCAGATATTTCAGCCGCAGTTGAGTACGAAGGTGAGAACAGTTTGCCCTTCTTGGGCATCTTGCTTAGACGCCGTTTGGACGGATTTATCTAACGTCCAATAAACCATAAACCAACACAGACGGGACAATACACGAACTTCATGAGTTTTGTTCCCGTTGCATACAAAAGGTCACTAGTACGTACATTGTTTCACAGAGCGTCAATAATATGCTCCCAGGATAGATTACGAGCAGAACAAATAGCGCTGTACGGAACGCTTGTTGCTAGCAATTTCTCAGAACGTTTCATTCGGAAATGGACCAAATTAATTTCTACGAAAAATACAACTGTGGAAGTGCCCTGCTGGCACAGATCACTAGGTTACCTCTAATCCAGGTCAAAAATCAAATCCCGATGTTTTCTACCAGTTGTTGTATCTATCAGTTTTCTTGCCGTTAAGGAAACACGTACATTGGTAGAACAGAAATGATGTTTATGACCAAGGCCAAGGAGCACATCCTGACTAACCCACCATTGAGTGACACTCACCAAGGACGAAACGCCTCCCCATCCATTGTCACGCACTTATCGACTATAGGTCACATTGTCAATATCATAGCTTCCTTTCAGAACTTGAGTAACGCTCACAGCTCAGGAATGCTCAAGTATATTGAAGCATTTTGATCAGCCGTCGACAGCCGGTCCTATGTGCACAAAAGCAACTGACTGTCAACCTTTGTTTCCCTTGGTTTGGCCGTCAGTACCAATCCAGCCCGAATTGTACTTTCAATCGTTTCATATAAGTCTTGATGATTTCGTTTCCATGCTAGTCACGCGTTTACGATTGACGCGAGTTTGCGAAATGAATTCATATCTTAATTTGTGTCTTCTGACTATTCTATTCAAATGGCTAAAAGAGGCTCAATGTTTCAAACGTCATCCCATTGAATATCTTTTTGTGAATATCAGTGACAATATAATGCCACGAATATTATAGAAGACATTTATCGACCAGAATATTATGGGCACCTTACACCCGTGAAGAAGATACCAAAACTGGGTCGGATTTTGTTTGCTCTTAGAAATCATCTCCAACCTATAAAATTCCCCTCTGTGGATGCACAAGGCATTTTATCGACATGGCTTAGTTAGCCTGTCCGGTCACGCTGATCACATGCATGGTCATTGGCTTCTATTGCTAACAACTGAATATTCATTGAATGAGATCTATCTTTCTATCGTCCTGCTTGCATAGGCAACTTAGGACAACGCAATGAAGGGTCAAAGGTTTTTCTGTAAACGAACTGTTATTTTTGAAAAACCACACCTATACCCTATCATTCACAGTGTCGTTCAGATTGTTGTGAGCTCACGGATAGTTGCTGGCTTAAAACATTGGAATCGTGAATTTCAACGCTGAAGGTCATTGAAGTTAAATGGGCCTTGGTAATAGGAGTTGTCTTCTGTAGGTTAAAGGTTGGCTAGAAGTGCCATCATAATTGATGAAAAATATTGACATTTTGAACAGTATGAGATGAACCCCACTCTTTTGAACTTTCCAGTGAGCCCTTTCTGAAAAGAATCACTAGATCCGAGTTTCTCTGTTGTTAGGGTTCGTCAGTAGTGCATGTCGTTGTCAGGGACGAGACTAGAACTCCCTCTACATTTTCATGAGGTAACTTCGTTGACCACTGCACCACTGACCTCACATTAGGTACGACTGAACAATCCCGTATGAACGCACAATTACATTAGAGTGCAGGTGTTGTTCAAATTGGCGGATCATCTCGAGAATAGTCACAGTTACAGTCCTGTTAAACTCAACTGGTGACCCCAAATTTAAACTGGGAGAATCATTAAACGGGTCCCTTGATGTCGCTGATGTCAGTACACATACCCATTATCTGTATGAGATGGTAAAATATAGCTCATTTTTCAAATCGTTCGCTAAATTCCCGATGTTCACGCATTATACCGGAGTACCAGCACTGCATACTTTAATTAACCGTGATCATTGAGAGTTAGGCACATTTAGGCCACCCAAATAGCTAACGTTTACTAACCGACATTCATTATTTCTGCCACGATCAATTATTTTTGCGCACTTTTTTCGGACTGATGCATTTATTTTATTTCCCTAGTTTAGGAGTGAAAGTCAAGTAACGGAGTAATCTTTTTGCCAGAATTATGTTAACATGTACATGTCCACTGTTTTGGTCGTTGTGTGAATTGCTCTGCATTATTTTCAACATTAACGATTTTGTTTCCTACGTTTGGTGAGCAGGAACAGAATGAGAAGGTGTACATTCACGTACAGAAAGAGCAAATAATCTCGTTAAATACTAAGCATCGGTGACTAAAAACCCTGTGCGTTTCAGTCGGAATGTATAGAACTATTTCGACTTAGCCAAATTCCGCTAGCCTACTTACTGTATGCTCGATGTGAGTAGATTGATTAAGATCCCAGGCCTTCCAGTTTACTTGTCTGCATTTGTTAATAGAACCCAGTGTTTTGAACATTTCAATATGGGATTCTTTCCCTCCCCTGTGGAACAACCTAGTTTGAAGTGCAAACACGTGACTATTTGAAGATGACCACATCGCATTCCGGTCTCAGTTATTTCCGTGTCACTGTCGCGTTACTTTCGATAAATTACAGAATAATTTGTAAGGCCTGGGTAGTGTGCGTTTACATATATCAAGTTATCTAATTCATGTGTGCCTTACTCGAAAGATAGACACTTTCTATTTAAGGCAGCAAGTTCTATCAGTATTCATCCTTGTTGTTATCGTGTTCGTAGGTTTGTTTCGTAGAAATTCATTACGACAAATTCGTGCTGTCACCGTAGGTTATTATGATGTAATAATTCACTGTGCAATTGAGTGCACCATTTCATGTCATGAAAAGATAAGCGGAGCAATTTTGAGATTGTTAAGATTTTAGCAGTCCAGGGGATACATCCAAATAGGCTAGAAATTGACAAAAGAAACCGAAAATCCACAGATATCATTGTAACGTGGTTCAGAAAATCAAAATGTACCACATAGGTGGGGCAAATGGAGAGACAAACAGTATTATCGTGATGAAACAAAGGATGAGTTTTGTGAGGATGTGTCAATCGCAGTTAACTTCGCCACATACCAATTAATTTACATCAGTAGTGAAGCCTAAAAATTGCCATACCGACTAAGTGATGTTGTGGGTCCGATTCTCAAAACATCCAGCATCTACCTGAGCAAACAGTGTTTTGGTAGCGCAACAGCCCAAATATGCCATAGAAAACTGCTATGACCAAACCAATTTTTCGGGATTTTTCACACTTTTGTACATAATTACTTTTTGCGGATGCTAATGGAACAAAATTCACTCAACATCTTTCTTATAGCGTTAATAAAAAATGTTTGTTTTCCATTTCTTAATGAAGATGATGCTGGCAAAAGGTTGATGTTTTCATACCAATTTCTTCAAAATTATATTTCGGGAAATCGCTTGTCAAACCATCAGATCTACACCGATAAACGCTATCTAAAAAAGCCAACCTAAAACACTTGCGATCTTGAACGTTAACTTCTCTAATTAACAAAGTTTCAAAGCTCATATTTTAGCTGAAAGAGCAATCTTTACCAAAGTCATTATGACAGTTTATTGTTCACACTTAACCAGAAACAAGTAAACTTGATGTGCTCGTGCTGGTGAAGAGATTGTTTATTTCTCGCAGAATATCCAATTGAATCATAGAAAAGAAAACGTGATGGACAATTGTTTTCGAACTTCCGTCATCGGATCAATACAATTAAGTAGATTCAGCGAAATCAAAGCAGTATGTACATGACAATGAGGTTTGGCAGAATGTCATTAGGTCATGTAGAGCGCTACAAAATATCCAGTCCTTTATAGGCTAGTCACTCAAAGAGCAAATCACCAGTGTTAATGATGGGCGGTTTGGAGTTCCACCCACCTTTACTTAACAGAGATGTCGGCTGGAGCTCGGATTGACATGCAAGCTGATGGTGTGACCTTTGGCCACGGTAACTGCAGGGCTCGCACGCAAGTTTTTGTCTGAATACTAAATCAGATTGCATAATCGAATGAAGATCGATTCAGCAGTAGCCAACAGCCGTTGTCTGACCAGTTTGGGGTGGTTTATCGAGAATTTGTAGGCAGCACGGAACGCCTGAGTGAGGTCAACTGGGTGATCAGTATCTGCCAGATGTGCGAGGATCGCGTTGTTGGTGGATTTGGTTGAACCTGTCTCGAGCCACGCTGGATGGTGTTCTTCGATCCGTTTTGACAAATGCCTCATCGTGCGACCTACATATTCTGCTGTACAACAGCAAGAAAATGAGTATATAACCGTGGATTGGTCGAGGACAAGGAGTTTTCTTTCAGGCTCATAGTCAGCGGCAGAGATGTGGTGAACCAACCTTGCTTATTACAATACCACCATGCAGTTCCTTCGCATACCGTTAAACTGCATCCATAGTATATGTCTTATATGTCCGAAGTTCTCGTTTGTAAATCCCTAAGCTTGAAGGGTTATTGCTTTTGTGTTTGGCAAAAACTTGTACAGTTAAACCTTCAGTATGTCACATTGTGCGTTGTACCGATTACTTTGAGACAGTAACTCATTAACAAAAATGGGGAGAAGTGATATGTGTACAAAGTGGAGCTTGCGACGTTCACAATTTTTCTGACGTGGTATAATTTTACATACATGAAGTTCTGAGTGATATTTTTCGTCCAATACTGGTCAGCAACTTATCCTGCTTCACATTTACGATTGCAAACACATACCAAGAAACTTGCTGGTCCATACTTCTCTTCCCTCATCGCAATCCCTCTACAGCGTGTGAACGATTTGCACCTAACGTTCCATTTAACGTAACTGAACCAATTAATTAGGGTCTTTGTTTGTCATTTCCCAGTCTCAGATGAATCCAGATACAAGAGTTCATTTTCTTTCGCTTAGTATACTTCTTCCTGTCATTTCTTCGCGAGTTCAGCCTTAAATAAACCTACACTTCTCCATCCAGAAGTAGTCATGAAACTTGAACATTAGATTCTTCAACCGATAGTGGTGGAAACTGTTCACTAAGCCGTCCGTGAATGATGTCACCATAACTGTGAGACACAAGCTCACAGGGTTAATTATCATTCCTGTGCATGTGTTAGAATGTGGCCGCTTAAAAATCACTTATCGAGACGCATAATGCGTGATATATTGGCAGGCCTTTCACTGAACACCTGATATAGCGGCTTTAACCTTCAGATAGCTACTTTGACGAATATACTTAACCATAATATACTGTACTATACTTTCAGTTCAAAATATCATAATGTCAGTTTAACGTATCCAGGGAGAAAGCTTGGTTGGAACGAGGAACAAGGTCGCACGGCTAACGAACACATAGGTAGACTGAAATATGTTACAATTCGTTGACTCTTACTGAGTGACAGGACGCTGTTCCATTAAGTGCAGAGGGTACAGCAAGTTCACTCACCTGAGCTCAGTTGCCTGGGATGTCTTGAACTGACATCAAGACACCGAGACAACTCAAATTAAAGAAGGCGCAGACGCGAGTTTCGTTCTTATTAGTGCCCGTCATTAGTGAATAGCCTCGAAAGGACAGGAATTTGCATTCAGCCCCTCATGCTTGTGAGAGTAACGCTTTTAACATAACGCTAAAGTGAACACTATTCATACACTGTTTTTATTAAGGAAATGGATATAATTATCCAGTCACCCTCACTGTGAAGCTGTCGGCATTGGGGTGAACAGGCTATTCACACAACCACGAAAAATGGGGTGTAAACTGCAGTTCGGACAAGGATATGCACTGCTGTTGGGTTCTGATAAGAGAGAAACTCGAGCCTAGTGCTTCCTCCCCTGATGGGCTTAGAGAAAGAATCACCAGAAAACTAGGGCTATGGTTAACTGTGGGTGGTGTTTACTATGAAATTCTGTTTTGCTCCCCAAGATTATGTCACTCAGGTTTATCCCATACTGTTACTAAGTGATCATTACTGACCTCCATCTTACTGTCATAAATGATCGAGAAACTCCCCAAATATCAAGAACTTTGGATTTTCCCCAAAAAAAAATTCTAAATCTATTTTTCTCTTACATTTATATGAACCCCATAAACATTCTCAAAGATTCCGTTTTGCTAAGTCATGCGAATGATACTGCCCTTGGAAACTACATTTCTCCCCTGTTGTCCTCTAGAATGGTTTTGTCTCTGCGTGTGGATTTTTAAGTGTCTACCTACCGAGAGTTTTCCGAAATTCCACCCAATACAAGACGAGAATTTTATTCTTAGGTTATCGATTAGAATTACAGGACAGTGTAGCTTATCTCGAGTTGATCGAGCAACCTGAGCAACAGTCACAAGCAAATGCGGCTGAGCATTTTCTGTTGTGAAGCCAATGCTACAGTGACCAGTGTGGTTGCTTTATAAATGTGCATTAGGAATTGAAATTCAGGCCATAACAACGTTATGTACTACTGGTGAAATTCACCCAGAGAAAAACTCGTGTTTAATGCTCTTCCGGTGACTTTTTCTGCATTCGTTTTGTTCAATAAATCAAAATGACTTCAGTGTTTTAAAGTAAATCGGTATACGCGCCAGTGAAAATGTATCCAAAGCTGTCAAATTTACACTCGCAGATTTAAATATTTTGCTTATATCCACTAACAACTGAGCTGCCTTTGTAAAACTACCGGTGAGCACATTTCCTAATTAACCAGTCCATATTTATTGAAGACATTTATACAGGACTTGTCCTTGGTACAAATCTGAACAACACAGTCTATTACCAGATACAAACAAAATGAACTTAAGTTAACGGTTCACGCAATTTGCTCTCTAAACCAGTTTCAGACAGTTCGGGTCTGCATGAATAAGCAACCAAGACTTCTCAGAAAGCGGTTGTAAATGAAATCGAAATCAGTGCTGAAATTAACCTAAAATCTTACTCATTTAACTGACTGTTAGTGCAGAGAGAAAGGGTATTTTTCCGCCTATACGTTCAACTGACCTATTTATCCATCTTTCCGTGTACATCTAATTTTGTTTTACCAGCTACCTGATAGCACAACATACTGTTTTCAAGCTTCCAATCTGAAGTCTCCAGATTCCACAGACATCGGAAACTAACACGGCATAGTGAATACTAAATTCATATAACACATGCGTCAGAAATAATACAAAATTAACCTAAACTATAAAAGAAATTTTACCAAAACTTTTTTAGAACGTAGATTACTGAGTGGCGCGCTGTGCCAACGGTTATTACAAAGTAACCTTATTAGTCCAACGGAGTGCAGGGAATAGGTGACATCACATGAGGGTCGTACATACGATTGGAGAGCCGGACAGTTATATACTTGTGTATGGTTTGTCGTAAAAACGGACAAAGTAAAAAGCCATTCGGTGGTGTGAATTTTTAACGGGATGAGAATCGTAATTTTGCCAAGCACATTACGATAACACGGATGAACCAGCGTATCGTTTAAAAGGGTTTACAACAATTTGGCGACGGAAGAACCAATAATGTCGATAACGTTCGAGCAGATGCAAACCCTTCTTTAAAAGCAGTAAAAACATTTCGAACAGGCGCAGCTAAAACGGATTGAAATACTGAGGCGGAAGCTAAGTTTCCAGCAGCCGACATCGGGATCCAACGAATCCTTCAAACCTGTGGCAGAATCTTTGATCAACTCAATCAGTGCGTTCCATTTTGATCCTGCAACCTGCACCACATTCGAGTCTTAGTTAAAAAGTATGAGGATGTTTTCAAGATGGAATTGTCAGACTTTGATAATGCTCGGAAGGTGAGGCTGCTGCTCTGTTAACTGGTACCTCAGAACACGAACGGTACATGAACTTATCTTGCCGAAGACCCCAAGGGATTTCAGGTTAAAAGAAACCAATCAGACGCTGTCCCAAATCTTTGGCGACCAGTCATCTCTGTTTACCAAATACTACCAGTGCCTGAAGCTCGTGAAGTCAGCAGATGATGACTGGGTGACGTACGCTGTAAAGGTAAATCGGTATTACGAACGTTTCAAGCCTCGAACAGTGACTGAGGATCAATTCAAATGTCTGATTTTTGCTTGTGGACTCCAGTCACCGATGCCCCCATTGTTTCCGGCGGGGCCACAAAGAAGACCATTGCCGTCCAAAGAAGCGCCAACACTTGCTCAATCAGAACTCCCGCAAGCCACACAAGCCCCCCTGCTCAAGAGCACAGGTCGTGTACGCAGCAAGAAACGACGACCACCGGAGGCGCAGAAAATACGTATTTATCTCCATCAACGGCAAGTCGGTCAGACTACAGCTCGACGCAGCATACTATTTCACACTAATCTCTGACCGCATGTGGCTCCTGATTAGCAAACCTACGATACGCCCCACAACCCAACTTACATGAAGAGCTACTGGTGATCGATTGCCTATCATTGGCGAAGTCCAGTGCACTGCAGCCCTCAACCAGCAATACCTGTTAAGTGACCCATAATCCTGGCCTGAATCTCCTTAGATTGGATTGGATCGACTGACTGCATTTACTTGACAAACCATTACTCCAAATCTGTAACCAAACTCAAGCTCAGCAGAAGACCACGGTGACTCCAGAAGCCCACCATCAACGAACAAACGCTCTCCAGCAAAGATACTTGGACGTATTCCTAGAAAAACTTGGCAGCTAAACCAAAATAAAGGTCAACAAAAAAGGTCCCCCAAGCCATATTTCACAGACCTTCTTGACAAATTACTGAACAACCCCAAATCCGAACGTCCCGGATGGCAATTTGCCGGCAGAATGCATGTTCAAAAGAAAACTGAGGACTGTTTTTGATATCATGATTCCGCATTCAAACAAAGGAGGAGGACGCAATCCAGAAATGGAAAGACAATACAATCAAAGACAAGGAGCTCGTGCACGGTACTTCACAATCGGCGAGCCGGTACTTGTACGAATGTTTCATGGACCGCTGAACTGGAGGAAAGGAATAATCGTCCGACGGTGAGGATCAGTCCTCTAAGAAGTGAATGTTAACGAAACTACATGTGTGCGACATGCGAACCAGATTCGCCGGAATCGCGGAGATGCACTATACGACCATGAAGGACCAACCGTGCAACTCGATATACTGCTAAACACTTTCGACTCAAAGAAAGAACGCCCTAACGAAACCGAACATTCGACAGAACCGACGTTACAGTTGCAGGGCAATGAGCGCAAGTATCCCATGGGGTGGAGACGGCAGACGAACAGATGCTACAAACCGGTCAAACTCATTCAAGTCGATCCTTGGAAGCAGTCCTACGATTGAACACAACAATCTTCATAGGGGGGAGGTGCCAGGGCGCCCACCCTGTTACTGTCCCAAGGCACCTCCGCCATGAGAAAGAAATAAATGATTGACTTAGTCCCAATTAGCGGACCTGCTCAGCGCGGTCGAGAGGGTGACCTTGGCTAGTTTTTACCCGTCAGACTTTTTACTCTGTTGTGCCCATTAATGACCCTGACTATTTTTTTCCGATAAATGTCCTTCTCTTTTTATGATTCGGGAATGTTCTTATGACCACTGCGCACCCTATATGTACTTCGTCCTTATCGCCTCGGTCGCACAAGTTTTGGGTGGAACAAAGCTCTTTTTATGCGGATTTTGGCTTATCTTGAGAGCGAATACGGGGACAGTCGCACTACTTTTCGGGACAGAGATTTCCGTGTGAATTATTAACTGGAGGAGAATCGGAATTCTGCCAAGCACATTACGATAGCACGGACTAACCAGCGTTTCGTTTAGGATGGTTTGCAACACTTGCAAACAAAACAGCCGAGCTGTAAGTTAAAGTAAGTCCACATCAGCAAGACAGCTTCCTTACGGCTTTCAATGCCCCACGTCATTAATGCACCTACTCCCCAGACATTTCGGACAAACAACGACAACACTCCCGCCAGCGAGCTCAGTTAGCTATCATCTCACCTGATCTCTCAAGACACCGACACTGTGAGTCGCGAGGGCCCTAGCCAGAGAGGCGAATACGACCTGTGGTAGCCAACCCCTTCGTGAACGATTTCATCTGTCTACATCAACTCATCATCTGTCCACCTCGAATCTTGCGCCAGTCGGCCGCAGCGTCGCCAAACAGTGCTGGGTGCAGCAAGCGATCAGTTGGCATCCTCAATACATGAACTAACCATCTAAGTCTGTGCAAGTGTAAGGACTGAACAAAAGAACTCGTCTGACAATCAATTCCAAACACCCGCTCCCTAACCTCCTGGTTGCTTACTCGTTGGTGCCACCCGATATGAGTGATTGAACAAAGACATCGGTGGTTAAACACCTAAAGACGGTTCAGGTCTTCTACCCTGAGTGGCCAGGTTTCGCTGCCGTATACCATTACATCCCTCACTGTTGTCTGATATGCGCGACCCTTAAGCTTCAAAGAAATAACTCTCTGTTGCCATAAGTGCCTCAGATTAATAAACACCGCTCTAGACTTGAAAATACGCGCCTCTATTTCATTCCCTACACCTCCGCCGCCGTCGCTGATGCAGCTTCCCAGGTATACAATCCGATCAACAACTTCCACGAATTGCTACGGATATGGTCTTTAAAACACTGAAATATGCTCTGGTGAGAGTACTAGGGGATGGCTGGTAATAGGGAAGAACATTCTTAACGGCAAGCTTTAATCGATTCAGAAAGGATTCGATTGCGAAGAATCTGGACTTCGGCTGGATTCGAAATACCAACAAAAACATTATGCCCAAACATTATAAATGTTTCACCATCTAAACCATAAAGCAACGCCGGAAGCTTGGAAATTTCACACTTGGACTTAGTCACTAACTCAACCAAATATGTCACATGGAATTCACCAAAAGATCCAACAGAGTGATTGCCCAAGAAGGATTTCTGGATCACTTCACGCTGGAATCCACCAACGCCACCGAAGAGCATTGCGAGTTGATCCGTTATTATGATAGCAAAGTAAAGTACAATACTCCTATTTCAAAACAGCCCTGGACTTAATAACCTTTTCTAACCCATCAATCAACTATCCATCCTACTCACCCCTGATTGTTCGATATAAAAAACCGTTTCATGTTATTGTAAATTTGGTACTGATGACATGCTTGAATCTACCAGTTTTCTTGTTCTAACGGTGTTGTTCAAACTCCTGAAGGGAACGAACTGTTTCGAAAATAGTTATATAGAAGGGATTCATTTGCGAAAAATCTGGACTTCGGCTGGATTCAAACCAATAACAGAGGATACATGCTAAAACGCCGCAAATGCTCTACCAGCTGAACTACGAAGCCACGCCGGAAGCTCAGAAACGTCACATTTGGACATAAGTGCCCACCCAACACAGCCGGTTTTCGTGGAAAACATTACTTAGTCAAGCTAGCACTTAGCCCAGGCACAATTATGCAACGGCAGTTTACTACCGACGAAATCTAATGAATTCAAAAGAGTGCAATACAGAATTAGCTAAAAGTCTGCATTGATGTCACGAAAAGGAAAGTAGAGAGCACGCCGTAACAAGCTGTACAAGAGTAGCACACTATGTTTGCCTTATGATTTGATCGAATATGATTTCATAACTACTTTCGCTAATGTACTAGGACCCACTGATGTAAGAACTGAAATTGTGTGTTGCAGCTGATATTGAAAAGTGGTAGATAGTCACAAAACCCAGTACCCTAAGATGTTATACGGCGAACATGTTTGCAGAACATCGGGGAACCTCATGGTTTTATCGCATACAGTGCATTGCCATAAGATACCATGCATATCCGAAAATCTGTAGTATATTTTCCCCTATCACATCTTAGGTGCACACTACTATTGGGTTTAACTTTCACTAAATTCCAAGTTCAGCCTGCACACTCAGCTTTGCATACTAACACAGACACTGTAAGAGAAATCGTCTGTAACGCTCAACCAGCACTTGTACGCTTATTAAATTGTACTCTTGAACATTGCACGATAACCACCTGCGCCAAATTAAGAGGCCATCTGTTTTTATTACAGCTGTCTTGAAAAACATCGGTTGCCTTACTACTGATGAAAACCAATCACTCATCCAATCAGCTCGTTGCACTCGTTTCATCATTCGTTCAACGCACGCAGCAGTACTCCGCCGAAATTCACATGCTAACCGACAAACAACAAAACAATCGATGGTTCCAGGGTATGTGGAAGGGTTGCTTATGGTGAATTATTCCGCCACAGGAAATCGGACAGATGACGCGAGCATTCTCACTCTACGGCACGATCTTGATTTCGTCATTTTCTGGCAAACTGAGAGAACGGGATGCTTTTTTGGTCACTCTGTCGATTTTCTGGGCCAGAAATGTTTGCTACATCAATACCGGCTTCAAGTACGGCACTATTGAAGTTTTTTAATTTGGGTAGACGAACAATGAGATTAATTAGGATGGATTAAATAATGACCAGGTAAAATTTCTGTTTATAACGTGTGAAGGGAACCACATGGGCACCGTCGAGCGTCGGAGGCCGTGGCGTGTGACCAAGTATTCATTTCGAAGTTAAAACTCATAACACAGAACGACTGATGTAAATAAGATATTTTTCACTCCGAACTAGTTTGGATGTTTCGAACCAACACGAATAAATCAATGTTTCTAATTTTCATCACTTACAAGTCGATGTGAGATAAAAACACTTACAGCCAACCACAGACACCAGTTGTCGTCCACTGGATAGTAGTGATGGCTATTTGTAGACAGTATTGTTAAACCGAGGCTTTCAACAATACTAAGAACTGGAATGTACTTGAAGCCGAAGTACTATCCAAGTGTAACCGGAATTATGGAATACATAGGAATCAGTGTGGATAAGAGGCCTAATATTGTTTTGTTGGTGGAAGAACAATCGGGGTATTTATAAAACAAGTACGCCAGCTGAACCATTCTAACTTGTGCGGCAAACCGTCTTGCTTGGTTCATCGATCTTATAACGCTAATCTCCTCGTGAAGACGTTTAACGCCAAACCATTGTTTCTGGATTTCATTGCCTGTCACCTGGTTCCCAAATACTTGGAACGCTGGCCATTTCCGACAGGTTTCACTAGTTTCCGATGGTACCATAACAATTATGAGTTTCTAGAAAGCTCTTAGTGATAACGAAGGATCCCAGTCAGTATACAATGCGCCGCTACATGTGCTGTTCTGTGCATGTCGGCGAATTTGTCGTGTGTACTTGACAGAATTAATTAAGCGGGACTTGGTAACGCAGGCTGTGAACACAGTATGAACATTCAGGTGACATGAAGACGTTTACCATTAATTCAGCTGGCGAACGCAAAAATGTATAACGATGACCGAGAATTAGTCGGTAAAGCGCGTCAAAAATTGTGTAACTTGTTTGACTGAACGTGCATTAATCTTGTAAGCAGTGAATTCGCGAATGATGAAATGATCTGCTAGTAATGTCTTTGGGGCAAGATCAGTAACTGCGTAGATTTAAAACGGTTCGTTCCTATCGAAAGTCTTGACAAAATAGAAGGAGAAAATAAAGTGGAAATAGGTGGAGTTCAGCTCTGCTAAAGGTTTGTTTAATCGAATTTAAAAGTTTTTGCTTTGTTTGGTGCATACTTTAATCACGTTTACTTGGTAATTATATGTTGATTTTACTTTTTCTCACGGCGACCACTGTTAGGATGACGACTTCGGTCTATTACGCCTTTCTGCGAACCATTTGTGGTAGCCATTACCCAGTGTTAAGGTCTAGTTCCTCTGCAGGACTGTCCCGTGTGCAGATTCGTCTGACTCGTATATCTACTATCGCGCGCTCACAGTGCACTGGTGTGAAGTGACAAAAGTACAGGTATTGACCGGATGACGTGGATTTCTTAAAGACAGCCATCATCCCGGCGACTTCTGAATACATCCAGAAACAGCAAACAATTATCAATCTCGATTTTACACGTTAACTTCAAGTTGGAATACCAACTACTTAAACGTCACACTAAGCTATATATTGTCTGGTTAGAATGGCTGGATGTTGATGCATGACTGACGCAGCACTTGTAGTATAACGCCCTTGTTATGTCTGCGACTAACTTTGATTGAATCTGTAAAATGAAATCTGCTAAAATGGGTCCAAGTAGACTTCTCATGGCTTCCCCATCCATTTGGCGGTAGCACCGATCAGAAAATTGAAAACCAACATTTCCAATGCACAGCAGCAAAAATTTTTCTTGGAATATCAGTAGGTAGGTATAAAGCAATGTGACACGTTTCGATGAGTACATATGTAGAATCCAATGCCTTGTACGCCCAGACATCGATGAACTCTGACTGAGCGATTATGATGATTGTAGTATGCATCAAACAAAGCAAAGCCTAATAAATTCGATCAAACTGATAATTAACATACGCAGAAACCAGAGATACCTACTCTTCATAGCGAAGGAACATTTGTCCAAATGGGTGCAGAACCCCGTATTACCAAAGAACGACAATGTCGTTGAAACACGCAAAAAAAAACGGTTTTCGCAATCGCAAGATATCCTGACAACTGGTCACGTCATCCACTCGGCTTGTGCATTCAGAATCGTGTTACTTCATTCCAATCCAAGGTTATTGCGGTTTGTTGAGGCTGTCGCAATCAATCAACTGAAGCCGGCCCTGTGTGTTCAGAAGCAGTTGTTGGTGAACCTAAGCCTGCTCTGGATTTTGTGTCTCTTCCTAACCCACCGATTGGCTGTCCATCGCACCATGTAACTGCTATATATAGAAGATCATTCTAGGTTATTATAAACTAAGTACTGACGAGTTAAGACGAAATATTTACATTAAACATTCTCAGTGTCCCATGTGTTTTGCTCGAATCGTGAAGATGTTACAACCGGTGAGGGACAGCGTAGGCCAGTTCGGCTGTTTTTAGTGTTTGTCTTTCATAATATAGTTTTAAGCCCTGTTATAAATAGTACCACATGTCTGCCATTGTAGGCTCCACCGTTGTGTCAACAGGGGGTCTTCATGCTCAGGTCTTGATTAATACCGAGTACATAAGTTTTTCGGTACTTTATTGGGGAATATTAAACTGAACTTAAACCATCAAAATAGTTTAGATGCGTTACCTTTCACAACTGAACAGCCTTGTTTGAAGTCATTTGTGGCCACTGACCTAAATTTGCTCTCCTGAGCAGCCTGGGCTAGATTGCTAGAAATACCGTCTCTGTGAATGACCATGGGTAAGTACCGAACCCGCTGACCTGTTTTATTTCCGGGCTTTTTCAAAATATCCCACTGTCAGCCAACGATGTGTGTGCGCGCTTAGCTCTTGGGATAATACACGTGAACTACTTCTGAAAAAGATCGATCTAAATAATCCTAGTTAAGTTGTCTTGACCTTCAATTTCCAGGCTTTATCGACTAATCCGTTCATCCAAATAGCAACCCGATCCGTTCGTGTAGATTTATTCAAATGCTCCAACTACTTGGCCGGAAAACTGGATAATTAAATCTGCAGACCGAGTGAGTTGAACCATATAGTACGCCATTGTGCGCTGGTAGAGAGCTGACTGCTCAGGGCACTGCATAATGAGGTCACCTGGGTTTGTAAGCTTGATTTTACCCCGCGGTATGGTAGACTAAATGAAGCATTCATCACGAACGAAAAAGTGATATGTCTACACGTTTTTATGCAAACTGTACGCTCTCGGTAATGACTAACCTTATGACCCAATCTCCTCTTTATTCAACAGTGCAACTATTTGTGGAAAAAAATCTTTTTTGGGGTCAATGATATACCGCGGTTTATTTGTTCAGCAATACAATACATTAATGCCATATATTCACTGCACAGTTAAGTTAGTACATAGGGATTCGCATATTCCCTGAAAATCTATGAAATTAGCCTAATCGGATGGAGGTTTATTGCACTCGTTGGGCGCATATTTGATATTAGAAATTGTGGCAGAAAACCGAAAATATGTTCACAAAAATGATCAACGAAACACTAGTATTGTATGAGAATGGGAGTTGTTCATAAATTTGAGCGCTATGTACATGCAAACGTAAAATACATGTATAAAATTCATCTATTTTAGGAGAATGAAGTACATAGTATGTGTTCGATAATGCGAAGTTCAAGGTCGTGACGAGAAGTAAGTTCTGACAGTAAAACGTGGAACATCAAATACGAAAATGCTTATTATATTAGTGGTGATGGCTTCACAACACCCGGATGATGTGTCCATGTCTAGTCGGTGTTGTCAAATTAGTCAGTATGCTGCGTAGTACTGAATAGTTACCCAACTTGATGTTGCACAGAAGCGTGCAGCAGTACTTGGGAAAGTGTTGTAACAGATTTCATGGTCAGGAATCATATCAAACAGCGAGAATGTCTTCGGTACCGATACTGGCACTGCTGACAGTGCTTGAACCGCTGATCGTATACGTTGTTCACAATCGAGCGTTGTTTAGGGCCATCTGAATAAGCATATCCACTTTCGTAGTTTACAGTATTTCTTGAACAGTGGAGCGAAAAGTTAACAGAATTCAAGATAGGTTATTCGTCTGAAGATGAACAAGACTTGAACAGGTTAATTAGGGAAAATATAAGGACAAATGTATTGAATATGTTACGATGGGTTTAACGCGATAATTTATTTGAATGAACAATGATCTATAGGTTTTAGAAGAGGTCATATAAATTCCTAGAAGTGACGACACTGGACATGCGGGTAAAAATATTCCTGATGGTTTAGTAACCACCTGTTTCAGATGGTTCAAGATTCCAGGGTATGTTGTAACGCTGGTGAATACGATCTCACACTATCCCGACTGATTGCAAAAGACTTAGCAACGAGGCACGACAAAAGTTGTCTTGGATATTGTCAATAGGGCGTTATATATGAAATCAACACAGCCACTGGCTTTAGTGGTTTGGCTTCAATAGCTTGCCTTCGGCCTTGACCGACGACTGTGTTGATCACCCCATGACATGTTCCATGGTTGTTGTTCAGTTCACGCATATGTCCTGTCTGGTGCACTTGTTTGACCTTTTGGTGAGCGTCGTGCTGCGCGTCCCAACTGATATCATTTTGTACAGAGTTGTTCATGACAAGTTATCAGACAACTGTGCAGCGATCAAGCTGGTTTTCGATTATGCATCATCAGGCTAATTACATAACATTTACACGAAACAGATCTGTCAGGACGAAACAAACGAAGAGCAAGTAGCAAGTTTGAGTGAGGTCAAACACGTCATAAGCACACACGGTGACAACGATTTAGTACGAGTACGGCGCAATTATGACGCAACTGGAACCATGGCGCTTTGATCGGTCATGGTGTGAGTGGGTGATCATGGCAACTTCAACGTCTGAACAAAGCGCTTTTATGCGCATGAGGGTGAATTGTTTAATCGAATTTCAATCGTTTCAGCTGTGGCCAAAGTTCAACGTCTGACAGCTTTTGAGTGACCGGCATTGACTCGGCAAATGAGGCAAAAAGAGGAATCCAGATTGACAGTATAATGTGTATCAACCAGATGTGCAACAATTGCGCTAATATTTGTCTTGGTGACTCCGCTACTGATCCAGGCTGGACGATGCTCACGGATACGTTCAGATAAACGCCTGGTCGTGCGACCCACGTAACTAGTTCCACAGGAACACGTAAATGAGTATACACAAAAAGAAGCTGCAGTGTCGGGCACTTTATCTTTCAATCGTAAACAGGAACCTGGAGTAGAGTTGAAACAGATACGTAATTTTGCGGCACACAATATTCTATTGATGGCAGTGTTAAGTTTCCTAGTGGTTGTTTGGGTAAGCATATCCCCTTTCGGTGACAATCGGTAAATACTGGCTCCTTTTCCGCTCAGGTCATCTTATCCTGTTTTTCATGGCGTTGCATAGTCTGCTCTACCAAACGCTCCGGATAGTCATTTTGTAAGAACAGTGTGCGTAGGAACGATGATTCATCGGAGACGTCAAAAGCTGTCAGATGTCGAACTTTGGCCACAGCTGAAACGATTGAAATTCGATTAAACAATTCACCCTCATGCGCATAAAAGCGCTTTGTTCAGACGTTGAAGTTGCCATGATCACCCGCTCACACCATGACCGATCAAAGCGCCATGGTTCCAGTTGCGTCATAATTGCGCCGTACTCGTACTAAATCGTTGTCACCGTGTGTGCTTATGACGTGTTTGACCTCACTTGAAATCGCCTGTTTATTGTTGTGATAGTAAGCCCAGAAAAGCAAAATGATCATGTTGTTTTATGGCGCAGCTTCCAGTTGGACAATCTATATCTGTTTCGTTTCGTTCACTTCATCAGCTGGAGAAAAACCATGAAACGTACAACCCAAAGCACTGAACCCCTTGTTAACTAGATCTGAGAAATAGCAATATCGTAATGTTTTAATTTGTTCACACATCGTTAGTGTTGATAGACATAGAATATCACTTGTAGCACACTGACCCGAAAATCCGACTTCTAACATGAACTGTTGTTAGCTTCAACCTTGTTCAAACCACGTTTACCATATGCCTCCAATTAGCAGGTGGTTTGGTGACACTCCATGAAATCTTATAAACATCTCGCGCCCTTATGGCTACCGCCAGACTGAACTATCAATTCGACGTGGACTATTCCCCGTACACATTAGTGAGCATGAAATTACCTCAGCTGAAGACAGAATAACGTTTTGTGTCTAGAAGATATGAAATTATTTCAACATCTGATGACTTTCTGAGACTTGGTTAATGAGTGAGGTACACGGTGGGTGATAATTATGATTATATATTTTGTATGAAACTTCGTGACGTGCTTTAAAATATCTCGGAAAATCGAATGAAAAACACTTGTATGAAAGGTTTATTCAGTGGCGGGTATAACTGAAAAGCAGTAAAACGCACGCTAATTTGCTATAAATTTAGGCAAAGCTAAAGTTGAATATCAAGATTGTAAATGTCAGACAAAGTGCCTGCACATCACGCTTTCAAAAAGAGTGTTATGTCAGGTTGGAAGTATAAACTGTTCAATGCAAGTAGTGTTGTTTATCACAAGCGTGACGCTGATAGAAACTGTCAATTTGGTCTAGGACTACGCGTCTGAAACCAGACTCTACGTCAGGTTATTGATAGTGAAATTTAAAAAGTGTCTGCTCCGAATTATTTTGGATGCTTTTTAATGCTGTGCTCTATCGACAGACCGATGGTGTAGCAATGGGATCCCCACTCGGACCTATCCTGGCCGATATATTCATGGGAAAACTTGAACGCACTACGCTTCAATCCACTATCAACCAGTTTAGTCAATACCACCGATACGTAGACGATATATTTATCGTAGACAGTTCGTACACTGATATGCACACAGTACTCGATATATTCAATCGCGCCCATCAGTCAGTTAAGTTTACACTTGAAGAGGAGACTGGAAACGAGATATCTTTCCTAGATGTTCGTTTACATCGACGAACAGACGGAACTATTCAACACAAGGTTCATCGCAAGAATACCTGAACAGAGCAGTACACAAACTTTCATAGCTTTGTATTCCAAAAAAAAGTGATGTCCACTATGTTGTCTGACTGACAGAGCGTACAGAATTTGTTCAGCGGATATGCTAGACAGTGAAGCCACATTCACAGAAGACGTACTGCGTGATAACGGTTGTCCGGAACGATTTATCACCAGAACCATGACCACAGCTTAACCTAAACTTGAAGTGCAGGACATAAGAAGAAAGTTTGTATTTATTCCGGTGCAGTTCAAAGGTGACAAAGCCGCAGAATGGCTGACAAATAGGCACAACCAGACAATTAACAGGACCTATGCTACAGCTGAACTCTGTCTCCAATTCGTCATATCCGCAGTCCTCAGGTTTCATAACAAAGATAGACTGGCAGTTCAGACCTCGTCTGTTTGCATCTACTCATTCACGTTTTAATGTAGAGCAAGTTATATTGGTCGAACGTCAAGAAGGCTTTCGAGACGATTCCGAAGGCACCATCCACAGTAGTTGGGGCACGGGAAAACACAATCGGCCAACGGTGCTATCCCCGTTCATCTGGTTGATAGCGGGCACCAGATGAGAACTGAACAATCCTTCCAAGTGGTATAACGCTAGTCAGGCAACACATCAAAAGCCCTCTGATTAAATGCAGTTTGTACTGCCGAGGTTATCGAAATCAGGCTGCTTGACTCAGTCTTATGTCATAGAAAGCGGTTTGTTAAGCCGCTGTGCCTGTCACGGCCATAAATTCGCCGGACCAGTGGCTAACTTGCAGAGTCAAACAAATAGCTGAACGTGATATAATAGACTAATCAGACCATCGTCAACTGTTTGGCAAGTAACCCAAAATTTATTAACTTTCTATATAGTTGTACCTGTCTGAAGATGAATTATCAACCAAACATGTTCCTTTATTTATGTCTTTATTCTCATTATCGTAATGAACATATTTGAAACGCTAAGTTGGAAGTGTAATGTGGCCATAGTTTCTCAAAAAGCTTACTGATGGGCTACGTTTCCGTATGCATGAATTGTTCTTGATTATAAACCATAATATTAGATTAAGTTCTCTTAGGCTTACTGAGTACATAATGGCAAATTAAGCAAGTTAGCCTAAATATTCTTTGGAAATGTCTGCCCACTAGTTAAGTAATTTCAACGTGAATACTAGTAGTTCCTTTGTTACATGAAATTACATTTTCGGAAAGAAGGTTATCGATATACGGGGGACAAAACATCCAAGAACTAACTGTGGGGAAATATAATGTCAAGAAGGAACTCATGACTTCTAGCAGTTGACGAAGATCCGCATCCAAATAGGAATATGAAACCTGTTTCACTGTTGAAGTTATCTCTGAAAATTCTAAGGAAGACGACAGCACTAGCGTTCTACTGAAAAATAAAGGAAGAGTTTCTTTTATTGGAGGATAAAGCATGAATTAAAAATGTAAAAAGGCGTACTTGCACTGCCCATCTCTTTGAGTCGTACACTTCAGTTTAATACACAGGTAATCGTAAAGAGATGACACAACAATTGACATATATTCCTTCAGAACTCTCAGATGAAATCGATACTAAACTCGTCGTGTTGAATAAATTCATTAATTGGCTTATTTAATCATGTCGATTTGAGGTCAATTGCGCGCGGGACCAATCATTTTTTCTCAAGACAGATGTTTTTACAGGACCACACAATTAGAATTTACTGGTGACCATTGTTAATAGCAAAGATGGATACTCGTTTGAACAAATTTGTTGGAGGAGCTAGTCCTCATCTACATCTACAGAATTGGCAGGGAAGAAATTATTACACTGCGGTTCAATGAGGGATGTGTACAAAGGTGGCGATTCAGATATTTCGCGTCAGCCTCCGTTACTTTTAAGCGAAGTATTATCAATCACAATCGAATCAGTTACGCTTTGTAAGCCTAAATGTGGTAATATGATCATAGGCCAACAAAACAAGTATCAGAGCCTCTTTTGATAAGCGACACATAGAGGTAGCTGTATCTTGTGAACATGAGCAACGTGACAGTTAGGGAAAATCTCGAGTTACGAAAAGTTTACTGACCGGCACCGTGTGCCCTGTCGATGTTTGTACACAATGCGGTGGTAAACAGTAGTGATGATTCAGAGTTGTTCTGTTACATGCCCCTTAAATTCATAAGTATCGTCAACACCGTCGATTTGCCAGAAATACACAGTCAGTAACAGTTAGGTCCAGTTATTATAAATCTACGTTAGACCAAGGGCCAACGGATGGATGCAATGTCATTTATAAACATC
>JTDE01002756.1:0-27008 GCA_014338405.1 Paragonimus skrjabini miyazakii | reverse complement strand
TGGTTCAAGTTTCGGCAGTGAACATGATATGCACTACTGACGAGCTCTAATGAGAGTGAAACTCGAGTCTAGTGCCCTTTTCGAAAGGGGCCGACTGGAAAGTCTATGGGGATGCGACAGCTGCGATCAATTGTGGGTGATGTTCAACTTGAAATTAACCAAATCCCCGACTACTCATCAGTAAAGATTGTGTTTTATTGGACGCCTTTTCGCTACAATATTACATTATATTCGTATCATCACTAATGTGTCGTACAGCTTCTCAGTGAAGTTGCACTGCTTACAAAGTTACACTTCGGACATAGCCTGCTGAACAGCACTATATTTCCCACATTTTAAATTATAGGAAGGCCAGAACATTCGAGAGATGTGAAAGTAGTTTGGCATCTTCTTAAACAGAAAACGAACTTAAAAGAATAACCAGAATAGTGGTCGGCATTGAATTCAATTAGTCGCGTAGTAAAACAAACACTGCGATTCGACTATAAGGATTTACTGTTGAGTAGTAGGGGATTTTGATGTTCATACAGATTGAACATCACCCACAATTGATCGCAGCTGTTGGATTCTCATAGAAGTTCCAGTCGGCCTTTACGAACTGCAGAAGCACTAGATTCGAGTGGCCATGGTTCTAGTCCCGGCGATGACGAAGATATGCACTACTGACGAGCTCTAATGAGAGCGAAACTCGAGTCTAGTGCTTCTGCAGTTCGAAAGAGTCCGACTGGAAAGTCTATGGGAATGCGACAGCTGCGATCAATTGTGGCTGATGTTCAATCTATAAAGATTTACTGTGAAAACCTCTATTGTTTTGGAGCTAAATCAATAAGTATACGTTTGATATTTTCGAACCACTTTGAACTTTTGAAATGGACATTCAAGGTCATAAATTAAATTTTCCACACTATTTGACAGTTTGACAGATCAGTTTTTGAAAACTTAACTTTGTACAGTCTAACGACAGATTATTCGGATAGCTAAATGCTAGACATCATTCACTTTTGATTACAGCTCAGTATAGTTGTGACTAGTGAGCAAAATATGCCCTAAACCTTACATGTTCATTTAACACGTCAATCACTCTGACAGTAAGAACCGTTTTTTTCTCATGGGTTAAGAACTATCCGACTACTGACCTCGTAGCAACCAGTCTTAATGTCATATAGTAGAGCTCGGTTGTCATGGTGGCTTCTGCCGTGGTAACTATGGTGTTGTTTGACATAAGAGGCAGTATTATAACACTGTTTATCTGAGGAATATTTTATAGTGTGTAGTGCGATTAGCAAAACAAGAGCGTTTGTTATGCCACACTTTTGTGTTGTACCCCACGCTTTGAGTAACATAACAGAGCATGTGAATTATGTGCACAACTCATTCAAAAATTGACAAACTAAATAGCTGACAAATGTGCACCATGTTTACATAAAAAAAACTGTAGATTAGCAAGCTTGCTGGAATGCACAACACGGAAGATGAAGAAGTATCAGCAAACGCTAAAATGCTCACTAATCACACCACAGGCTTCGAATGTCGATTTCGCATGTCTCGGTCTCTGGTTTGTCCACATCAGTTCATGGCTAATCTCTCACGGGTCACGTGACTAGTTTACTGTTGCGCGCAGGCAGACTCAGTTTATAACCCAAATAGAAATTGGTTTGCATTGTTCGATTTGTGTGGATGGAATGCATTAGGTATTAATTCGTCCACTGTCGAATGTTACCTGCAGGAAGTGTAAACATATCGGACTACTTAAAAGCAGTAGGGATCTAAATAGTAAAATTACATGTAACTGGCCTATGTTTTGCATAGTAAAATTTACCACGTTTTACGAGTGCCCGCTGTGAACAGGACATGGTGTACTCATTTTTGATTTCGAAAAGCAGCAAGTAGACGTTACCACCGAATGAGATCAATTACATCTTAAGAAAAAGACGGCGAAAAAGTTTATCACCTTCTAAAGAAACTTACCAGTGGAAATGATTTATAGCAGTTCAAAGAAAAATCCCGGTGGATGTTGTTTCCCCATGCATTATGGAAGAGAAAAGACTAACTGCGAGGTCACAACCAATGTTAAACAATAATATTCATCACATAGCTTTTTGTCAATGAAAAATTGTTCAACACAGAAAAGAAAAGTCGTTTTTCGTAAATTGCGCGTGAATACTGTGAAAAGGTGCATGACTGTCTGAGAGCGAATGTGAGTAATTCATTGGTTAAATTATTTCGCTGTCTTTCCAGTCAAAAAATGTGTTAATGAGAAATTTTCCATTGTTAGCCTCTTCTGATGGCCCTTGTTTGTTTCCCTTTACAATCCGGTTCAATGTAGATTTGTTTGAGAAACGTACTTACATTACGTGGTGAGGCGCTCATGTCCGGTTCACACATGTCTACATGGTACTCATCTGCAACGACTTGCATTGTTCCCTGATTTGTTGAAATGAGTCCATCTGGGCAATCACATGAATTCACCCTTGCCACGGCGTAAGCGTTCTGCATTCCACTGTCACGTACTCTGGTTCCAGGAATTGGTTCGTGTTTTACTGATGGATACATTGTAAGTACTTTGGTAGTTGCATAACCGAAAGTGGAGAGTGTATTCGCTTCTCTCTGATTGGCCTGGGCATCATACTCACATCTGCCTTCGGACATATTGCCATTAATATTGATGGGGGTGTTGAGATAGTTTGACTGATTCAGAGCACGTTGTTCGTTATGTGTCATATACTGAAACAGAGGCACGGACAGAGAAAACAAATTCACTTTCAGGGTAACCAAAGGTGGTCATGTTTAATTGAATGGAATGTCTTCCAAACCTTTGAACACTTGCTTGTGATTGCAGTAACAACTTGATGCAACGTTTGTGTTTACCTCCCCAACTTCAAGGTATTACAGACGGTCTCTAAAATTTCACGGAGACGATAGATGTCCGACCTACGTCTGTAGATGAGACATTCACCGCATGATAGATATATATGTCACGTGCACCTCATTTTTGCCACCAAGCCCTTCGCACTAGTGGTCATAAGATGTGTATATAATATTATACTCAAACTTCAACTAACCAATAATGCTGTATTCATCAGGAGAGTTAACCATTTGCATTTGTACACACTATCCTCTGAAACCAAGTGCATGCCGCTTGATCTGAAGCTATTTTTAACTCATACCATGCAGGACGGACAGAACATCTGACAGATCAGGCTGTGATATTCCATTTTACCTATTCATCATCATCATCATCATCATCATCATCATCATAACAGCCATGAGCCTGATCAAAGGGTACTGTGGCTCAGGCCGCCGCTCACCTCAACAGTGACGTGGAATATCCTACAATAAAACGTTACTAAGAAGGTTGAACATTATTAAAGCAAGACTAAGTGGAAGAACTAGAAATGGTATGGATGCAGGTTCGCCATTGGCTGCGGCACACCGACAGCGGTTTGAGTGATCACGAGAACCCTATCCAGGCAGTCGACACCTATCCACTTTGTCAAGTGGAGTAGTCAGGGTCTTCATATTTTATGACCACGTTATGGCTTGACCACCAAGTGGTTTCACCCAGTTGTTGATGATCTCAGTATATAATACCCGGTACGGTAATCAGTCAGATGACACACGGAGTACGTCACACAACCATCGCAGGCTGTGCACCGTGATTAGTTCTCCAATTGATCGCGCATCTGTAATCAGTTTTACCTATTGATTAAAGATATTTTCAATACAGATTATGGATCAATCATTTTGTTATTCCAGAAAATTGGCAAGTAGAAAGAAACATGTTATTTGATCCGAACACGTACGAGTAGCTAAAACACTGTTTTACTTTGGTTGGATCTTGTCTGATTGGATTTATACTAAGCATCGGACTGTGTCCGTCCGTCTATTCGTTCGCTCTTAAGCTACTTTCGGTGCAGATTAATTATACCTGTCATCCAACTTTCTCTATTTGGTCGTTTGTTTGTTCAGTTTCCTTCAGACTTCTGGAACAAGGCTAACGGTGTCTTCAGGGTTTTGGTTCGGTTTCACTGCACGCGGTTTGTATAGAGGTACGGTTGTGACAGGTCAGTGTAACTGGTTATAGATTAGTTGGCAATGTATCCATCTCAACGGTCAGTTTTGAAGAGAGGAAGCAATGCCGAACTATTATAGCGATAGTGACCCACTTATCAAATGAGTCTTCTTGAATTAGACCAACCCTAAATCTTAACCGACTATGAGAAACGGGCGATTGAACATACACGTCGAATAGACGTTTTTGGCTGGAATCATCCAATGTTCCAATTTTGAACACTGATTGTTGTTTGCATTTTGTCGAGTCTGTTTCACATGCAGGTTAATGTCGTTAGAATTTCCACTGATTTTTAACCGTCGGAAATGGGCTGAGAACAACGCGACAATGGCGGGGCAATGCGATCAGTATGGTCGGCTCACACGGATAGTTCGTGTACAAAAAGTCAACTACCCAATAAATATTATGCATAGTTACATGTGTTCCGGTAAGGAATATCTATTCGACTGAAGTGCATTTAAAAATGAGCTCAGCATGTGATTTTCAGCGTTGAAATGACGTGGGATTGTTGATTTGTAAGGACGAAGACATTTGACAGTTGATGGACGTGTTGAAGGTGGGTTGATGAGTCATAAGTTCATAACAAGAAGTAAAAGCACAAATGCAGCCTGCTGAATTCTTAGGAACATCGATCCAGTATGCAGCTGTTCCCTCAAAGTTGTCAGATAAGATTTATTCCTTTCCTGTTTGTACTGCTGTCTCATTAATCGTAGGATTTTTTCCATATCAACGACAGTAGCTCAGAGTTAAAGCATTAACAGTCTGCTTATAAAAAATAGTCCGGTCAGCATAACCAGATAATCAGAAATGATGACACACCTTGCGTTTAAAGCAGCCTTGTGCGAAAGTTTAAACCGGCTTGGGATAATAGTGACTTACATCGATTTACTCGGTTTTCTAGAACTAGTCTTATGTAATACCTTTGAAATTACACCTCCTTAATGGTCATCAAAACAACGGACTTGCAGACACTTTGGTGTCTGAAGTATACACATTAAAAGCTATGACAGAAGACTATGCTGTCCTTTTATGATGAATGTCTAATTGTTAATGACGTGAACCTCGTTCACGTAATTTTAGGGTGTTCCGTAAACGCGATGACATGGTGTCAGGGTGTCAATGCGTGATAACAAAAGATAATAGATTATATACGGAACTCTTTAAAGGTTGTCAACACTAGGCGAATAAGATAACAGTACAGTTTTATGTCCGACGCGTCGCAGTTAGAAGACGTTAACTATCGTAATGTATGCCTGCTTTATGCGGGCTGACCGTAGAAGCCTGTCAATTTTTGACCGGTTTCATGTGAAGGATTTTCCATTGCTTCTCTACACTACTTATAAGTAGCCAGGATTAATAACAAAATAACTCTTCGTCTGGAGCGGTGCTGTCCGAATCGACGATTAAAGGAACACATATCAGGGCTGAAAACTTGACGGTTACCAGTTACAATCCCAGTTTTACTGATGTACCTAAATGTAGGCGAAACCGTGTGGGTTTGAGTACGTGTATTCAATGACCTGAAATTGTTCCAAACTTTTGAACAATTTGTTGAGAATAGTGAAACCCCGATTGAAGTGTTCCGTGCAGTATCTAGTTCCAGATGTTTGTTTGTTCGTAGCAAAATTGATCCGAAAAAACACTGGTCACCAAAATACCGTATTTTATCCAAGTGTAATTAGGAGCTGGTGCTAAAACCGTTTACTTCTGATTTGATGAACAATGTCGTCATCATCGTTTTGATGTTTTAGGCACACTGTTCGTTTAATATTAAGGCAAACATTTTTGACGGCCAGTGGAGCAATTCGGTTTTGGGATAAGAAACGAGGTCTCATGGAATGCACTTTGTGTTTCAGGTTTTGTCACACACCAGTGACTAGAATGACCTGAATGGGCCATCGTTACAGCGGTGGAATCAATGAGCAGTCAATCTGAAACATATGATCATGAAAGTGTTGCAGTTTCCAAATCCTCAACGGGAATGTCATGTCACTGTTTCACAGCTTAACTATGAAAGAGGAAACAGACTGGAAAGCAACATATGTGAAATGTGAAGTGCATAGACAGGAAAGTAAGTTTAAGAAGGCGCTTTGTAAACAAATTTATCGCCATTTGTATCTTGTAGGTTACAATAAACCCAAAGCATCGCCTTTCCAATATGTTGAACTACCAGTTTAAGATCTACTGACCGTTTGTCACTACAGCGTTCAACTTTATAAAATATACGACCATCATAACTAGGGGATCACCTAACATCAACTGTTAGCAAAAATAATTGTAGGTTGACACTAGTGAATATTAACATGGACTAATCGACCATTCCATTGCAGTCCCGAGGTATAGCCTTTAGTTGAGAGATTTCTTACTGAAAATGCTCAGTTTTCTCGTTTGATCTAACCTCTATATCAGGCAGCATAGCGTGAAGCCAGTCATCCAGTTGTAGTTGATTGAAACTTCAAAACTTCGACAGGTCGTCGGCTACTCCGTGTATATATGATAACCGCCTTCCATCTCAAATTTCCGTTCTACATGAAGTTGACCTATGAGTGACTACCTAATTGATGTTTCTTTCTATCCATCGTAAGTGTGGGCACGTGTGACGGAAATTGGAACAGGGCGCGTGCCACGTGTGACCTATTCTGCTTCACCTATAGGTCGAACTATGCTACTGACAAGCATGGAGGAGTAACCTAACAAAACATGATAAACGTAAGTAAACGTATCTTGCATACATATTAAACATCACCCAAAAATTGACCGCAGCTGTAGCATTCCAATGGACTTTGCAGCTTGCCCCTTTCGAAAAGAAGCACTAGACTCGAGTTTCGTTCTTGTTAGACTGGCTTGCCAGTAGTGCATATCCCCGTCACGGTCAGGACTAGAACTTCTGCCACGCTTTCACTAGGTAACCGTTTTGACTACTGCACCATTGACCTCATATTAAGCAAGACCGAATTATAATCCCATGTGGACGCTCAACCACTTTCGCTTGTCAGTAATGATCTGTATGATCTATGTGAAAATAGAAAACGACTACTGCTCATCCGTCACCAAAAGACGGCCCGACAAGTTTATTATATGATTTCCACTTGGAGAGTAGTCCTAGTCGAAGGATCATCGATTGGAGTAAACAGGACAGTTACTATATCTCCTCTCGAGGCAATCGGGCAAACTGATCATTACTTACAAGCGAAAGTGGTTGAGCGTTCACATATGATAATTTGAGATCAGTGGCACAGTGGTCAACAGGATTGCCCTGCGAACAACGTGACCGGAGTTCTAATCCCGGCCGTGGCAAGGATATGCACTATTGAAGTAAGTAATGTTCCGTCCGTGGTAAAACCAAAATCCCGTACTACTAATCAGTTATAAACATATCTTTGTAGACAAAATGGTAATAACCGAGTGGCGTACGGCAATTTATATGAAAAGGCTGTCTCTATACACTACTCGTTGGAGTTTATCCCTTGCAAGAATGGTGCATTTTTGCAAGTTTTTGTCAGATGACAGGTTTGTTATAAAATATAAACAATGTAAACAGCATAATCATTATAAGCGTGCACATACTTGTTGTGCGATTGACAACCAACAGTTTATTTGGGCCGCCTGAGATAAAGTAGTCAATGGTCATACCAGTAGTCTGTAGTGTACTCTCAACTGATAGGCAAACAAATCAGCTTCATTAGCAACTTGTCATTGTCACACCTTACAGTCATGTATACGTTCCCCTCTCGAAACCTCCAAAATCTGGACCAGTTAGTAAAAAACAGCTGATTTGTTTATTCAATGTATTCGTCAGAGTTAATGCTTGGTTTAAGCCTGAAATAAGCACAAAGTTTTAATCGGTTTGAACTTACTAAACACCAGTGATATAAAACATCGTTCAGGGAGTCGATGAGATCGAAAGCCCCGCCCTATTCCTAACCCTAGGTTTATGGATTGATGTTAACTAGTAGCAACTATGTCACAAATCGAACACTCAGATCAGCCAGTACAAAGGAAGATACTTGAGTTTTCAGTTAGGATAAGTGGACCGCTCTTATCGACAGGTTTAGGGCACAATGGACAACACGGAAAGTTCTTGATAGGTTCGCTGGAGTTCAAACACTGCTTTTGGCGAGCAGATGAATTACTGTAAACTTCACATAAAGTGAAACTCTAATCCTGTGAAGTCTTCTGAATGAGGCTGACTGGAAAATTTATCTGTATGGCAAAGGTGTGACTAATTACATACTCAAATTTTTACTGTGTTCCCAGTGGTTAGGTCCGCTTGCAACAGCGCTAAACGTAGTTGACCAGACTGGCCCATAAGTGAACGGATCAGGTTGTACTGATTATTCATACGTTTTAAGATATTCAAAAAGAGGACAGAAATTGCGTAACCACAAAACTGATAAACTATAAATCTTAAAATTTTCCGGATCCCTCAGATTGACGGAAACTTGCACTAACAAAAGAGTCAATTAAATATTTATAACTCAATCAATTAGGCCAGAAATCCACAGAAAATGGAATATTTATCGATCTGAACAGTAAGATCAGTAATCAAAAAAGAAAAGGATTGACATTAAAGTTGTATAATTAAGTTTTTACGGCTTCCTTTTACTCTGACGCAGTGAATACGTTTCAATGAAGTCGCATCCTCTAGTAAAGATCACACGGTTATCCCGTAGCATTCTAAATTTCTGGTTCATACAGTTGAGTTTTCGTTATCAGAAGGAACTATGAGTTTTCAGTGTGTCATTATGTGATTTTAGGCGTAACACTTTGGGAACATTTTAATTGCCCATTACCAGAGCAGGATGGTTTGTTTCGTTTTAACAAGTACTCAGTTGCGTGAATTCTGTCCGTAAATATTTCAGAACATGGTTGTTTGATTGTAATTGATGAGGAGAACCACTATCGATTACGTATACGGTCTTATACTGAGTTACATAGACAAGTGCCCCAGACAACAATCGTGAAGACACAATGATGCTCCCATATCTACATTGTTATCATGAAAGACGATAAATTAACCTTTTGTGATCCGATTTAAAATATTTTCGACCTCTTATTACATTATTTCAAGATACGTCAACAGTCACACACACCTCATTAGTGTCCCCCCGGTGTTATGGTTAGTTTTGTCAGCCTTGAAAGCGATGTACTAACATGTTGATTCAATATAGCGGCGTTATATATACTTGTTTAACAACCGTCACCGACAACTTACACTCTAAAGTTTCCTTCACGAAAACGTTCCTTCCTTTACACATTCCAAGCATGACCTACACATAGATTTTTACCTGCTCCCAGTTAGCTACACAGTTCATCATAGATTTCTCAGTTGGTTGAAAGTTGTTGGTCCTGTATCCTTCTCTTTAGAACGCATCGAATTATGGTGTGCATAACACTATGCATTTAAAGTTAGTCCTTTGATTTAACTTGCCAAGTTAGCTGAGTTTCTCCCCAGAACTATTCCAGCGTTATCGCTTCGGACCCCGCGATTTTTCGTAAAAATACGGAACATGTGAACGTTTTCGCTTCCATCGGTTCATTCAATGGCTAAGTAGAACCATAACTGGTCCACTTTATCTTGGTTACTAAGTCTTCCAACTTCATGCGCCACATATGTAAACTCAAGATTAAAAAGCTTAGCTTGCCACACAGTATCTGCAATTTAGTAGACAGAACCCTAAAAATACACTCACTTGACAACCCAGACGTCAAAGAAGCACGCAATGACTACGTCACTGAGTCATCGATGGGTCGTCATTTGAATACACGGAGTGCGCATGGTTACTGTAAGCCACACAGTTAATCATTGTCAAACATTTACGCTTCAGATTGAGTTTAGATTAACGAATGAGTCATGGCTGCAAATCCGATATGTCAAAAAGTCAACGGTTAAATGGCATTCATCTGCCACATTTTGGTTATCCAGGACTAAGGTATTTCGTGGATTACAGCTTTGAAGAAACAGTCAGAAACTGATCGATTATCCTTATTTGGTTGGTAACAAACAGTGACAAGAACATGTATCATTTTAAAGTTTGATTGTGACTTCGAATAGATCGGATACTGTGGTTCGAAAGGAAAACTAGAGTTAAGTCTCTGACTATCGTCAGACTTCGTTAGTTAAGTGCACTGATTGGGACTTAAAGTTTAGCCTACGTGATGTTGGGGTTAGAGTGCTGATCATTGCGTCAATGGTCTAACGTTAAACACTGCTGAAGTATCTCATGTACATAGTCACGAAGGCTTGCGTGTCTCCCGACTGGCTGGAATACAACCAGAACGACTGTCCTGTTAATGTCACTTGGTCACCCCGCTGTCTGTACCTAACAGTAAAGTTGAAATTACGACTACCCTTTCATACGCAGGTAACTGGCAATGTGGCTGAGTATTCGCAGAAAAAAAATTGTTAGTTTGTTATGGACGGAAAATCACTTATAATTGTTTGCAGTTTTCGCGCTTAGACAGTCATCCCAACCAACTATCTCCGAGGAGATCTCCCACCAGAGTCATGTTGAGGCCCGCCAATAATACGCATCTCTGCAACGACTAGGAGTTGAACACTGACCACATTCCCATGGAGCAAACATGTAGAAAACTAAACCAGTTACCTCGCGGACAAGACGCTCGGTCACATTTACTTGTGAGTAATGCATGATAATACTTACAGTTAGTATTTTTGGACTTTTTCCAACAAGCCAACTCCAGTATCAAATTTCCCCTGGGTACGGTGATATACTGCAAGTTCGTGAAGTATGGGAATCTCTCATTCCCATTTCTACGTATTTGGATTGGAGTGGGCTTGAAACGGACAGACACCTAAACAGTCGCTTCACACCAGCGATGCGCATACAGTGAATAGGTCACTAAAACTGCCTTTAATGTTTTGATCCTGCCCAAGTAGTAGTTCCGTCTTCGTACGCATCGTAATGCCATGTTCTTGGTGAACCTCGAGGTGTGGAATAGGGTAAAAACCAATCGCAATTACGGTTAATAAGTCTACCCGGACGGTGAGAGTTGTGGACACTAATATGAACTTACTGTTCACTCATCCAGAAGTCAGCGAGAGTGTAGCTAGGTCGATATTATGTAAGTATGTAGAAAGTATTTTTGGTGTATAAGGACGACTTCGAATATGAGACGTTAATAATCATTTGATTTTAGAATGGACTAGCACAAAGTCCTTTGCTGCTTCGGATAAAACGAATTATGTTCGGTTAGGAAGGGTCCAAAGTCGGCTGCATCACCCTCGTTCATTCGTGCTATATTTTTACAGTCCTAAAGAACTTCTGCAGAGTAGATAAAACGGTTTGCTGTCTCGTTGCTTGTATGACATTTAATGAATACTGTTAGGCCATACGATTACGCTTTATCAAGTTCTCTACCCCATTCATTGAGCCACATTCAAAACAGACAACCATTCTCTACTTGTTGAAAGTCCTTTCTGAAAGAAGCTGGTTGAAATACGTATGAGAATAAGGCAACTCGAATCAATTGTGAGTGATGTTGAAATTGCATAAGCTAAAATACCCTACCACTCATCAATAAAGGAGAGAAGAATTAAGATCACGTGTAAAGATGGTTAAGATTTTTTGCTCGGTTCAATGAACAATATCTGTTAAGGGTCACTTAGAGGATCTCCATCAATGTGCAGCCAGTGTATGTCTGCAAAACACAGTAAATATGAGCCGTGTAAAAACAGTCAATATGAAATGCTTTGTCAAACCAGAAGGAAAACATTGCGATATGTTAATACTGTATTTACTATTATCAGTTGCAAACGTAGACCATCTGAACCAACACTAACGGAAAGCTTCTTTGGAATGACTGAGCGGTAAGTCCCGCATTATATGGCCAAATCGTTATCGTGCCAACGGTACGTTGATGGCATTTCAATTTTTACTGATGTTAATGATTTTCATCCATCTTGTTAATATTCACTCCAGCTTATCTTTATCTCACGAGGCAGAATCGAACATTAGGCTATCTTTTTGGATGTACTCATTATTAGACGTGCGAATGGCACAGCACAGCACCTAGTTTATCACAAAGCAATATAACGGTAGTAAACATATTCAGTATGCTATCGTTCCTCCTATTGCACATAAATGGGGTTCGGTTAAGACACTGCTTCATAGAATTAGACGTGCTTGTACCCCTGATACCGCAAACAGAGCAGGAGTTGGTGAGACAAATCTTACTAGCAATTGGATACCTCGATAGAAACATAAAAGCACACAATATGGTGAAGAAGAGCATTTACCCCATACTTACAGCCATACTTACGGGCAACCTGATCATTACTCACAAGCAAAAGTGGCTGAGTGTTCACATATGATAATTCGGTCGTGTCTAATGTGAAGTCAATGGCGCAGTGGTAAACACGGTTGCCTCATGAACAGCGTGTCCGTGGTTCAAGTCCCGGCAGTGGCGATGATATGCACTACTGCAAGATCTAGTAAAAGCGACTGGAAAGTCTATGGGATTGCGACAGCTGCGATCAATTGTGGGTGATGTTCAATCTATATGAAAATCAAAATCCCCTACTACTCATCAGTAATCAAAAGAAGAATGTTTCTTCATTGTTGCCATTCAGTCGTGACTATCTAGCCAACGACATAAAGCACAATTTAAAGTCTGCACTGGCTTGGACGTATGCGGCTGCACATTTACGTTTAGTTCAAAACACCAGAGGGTCAGTTCCCCGAAGTCACGAAAGTTTGTAAAACTCTTCTGTCTCATGTGTGGTGTAACAGTTCACCTGAAGTTGCAGTGGCAGTTACACAGGCAAAAACAGCTCAACAGTTTTCACACCGAGTCTTTGAACACATCCGAAATTGTTGAATCAACCGATGACGCACCAGTCTCAACTCGGTGAAATGACTGCTCGTAATCTAACGTCATCGACTGCTAAACACGTCATAATAATAGGTCACTAATTTGACCAATTAGACTCATTCAAGATACTGTTGCGTAATCGAAACTCACAGTTATTGACTTTTTGCGAAGTGATGCTCGTCCGAACTTACCAGCCGACGTTGTGTGCACAAAAGTGGTTGAGGCAATCTACCGGATAGTCGTGGTCATGATTACATAACACTTGGTGTGCATGTAGGCGTGTCTAGTCCCTGTTTGTTTTGTCTGTATGATGTGTATAACGAACATGTTTTAGGTCGGCGATTGTTGAAAATAAACAATGTAAACAAATTACAGTAGATGACTTTTTTCTGCTCTCATGGAGCGGTTAAAGGGAACTCAGTGTTTAAATATGAAGCGTTATTGTCTATTCTGTACGGGCTCAGCAATTCAAACTCGTCGTACTCCTGTAAAGGATTACACGTCTGTTTCATCCAAGAAATTAGATAACGAAATTCACTAAATATTATCAGTTGGGTAGATATGCAAGCCCGCTAAATGAAGACTATGACCATGCGTTTGAAAAAAGTACGCGGTGGTTCACACCAATGGTTTCTAAAAGCACATCGAGAAATGTATGCCAATATCTGACGGAGGCACTTTAAGTAGCGAGCAAGATGAAACTGTTTGCGTTGTAAAGAATATGGAGCTGTGGTCGTGGGTCGCTAATCACCAGTCTGAGTTGCTCACGTACCCAGAGGTCAAGACAAATGAGGGAAAACAGTTAAAGAGTGGGTGCGAGGAACATGGTGTAAATTCGTAGTAACTTGTTGTACGACACACTAACTGTTCTCCTGATAACCGAATACAGTTGGAACATTCATAAAAACACCGATATTACCATCCACGTTGCTGAAGCTTTGTACATAATAGTGTTGCGCTGTTAGCTTTCGGATAGCTTTGGTGTTCCCGTAAATGATTTGTCAACAGAAGATTGGATTATATTACGTCAATCACTAATAACACATGATCACATTAACTGAGTGATATTCGTGACTCTCACCAAGTGATTACTTTAGGCTTACGCCGTAGTATATCTATTGTGAAATCTGTCCTTTATGAATTGATGTTCCCCTAGGTGACTCAACCGAGCGCCCGCTACACAACTGAAGAATAATCAATGTCCACGAAAATCCCCATTTAGTTTGGAAGTATTTTTAAGCGATTGACAATTTGATAAAGTATTTTCATTGACACGACTTCACTGGTCCACTGCTTTCTCCACTCAAGTGCTGAAGACACTTGTAAATGTTATGGGTTGGAATCGATCTGGTTGCCATACAAACCAAACTCCACAGTTCTTACAAATTCCCATAATGCTTTATCGAGCCATTCACGCAAATAATGACCAAGGCCAACTAAGCTTTGGAGCTATAATTAGTTTTTGCTGTTCTGTTACATTCTACTTTTAATAATTTTAATTTTTGCTATCACCACAGTGCCCAATATTTAGCTGTTCATTGAGCGGCTTTCAAATATGAACACATTGGGTTAGAGCAGTGATATGTTTAATTGAATTTTTCATATATGCTTGCTGTACGCTGTTGTCCTCAAACATCTTGTGGTTTCTGGCTATTGGAAAAGTTACACTGTCATTTGTTTGGGTCCCACAAAGTAACGGCCAATCTACTTTACGGGAATAGTTCAAGGTGTTGAAAGGATCAACTCTAAATAATGCACTCACTTTCCGATCTGACGGTTGTGACGTTTCAGGCCGATTCCCCGGAGTGACATAGACCCGTGGTAAATTGTACGTAGCCGTGGTCCCTTTTGTACACAGTTCAACAGGCATCAGTGTTGATGGAGTGTGTAGTGGATGAGTCCCAGCCAGTCGTCGATTTTGCCATGAAAGCCTACGGTGGCGTTTGTAGTGCTAGAATCAATAAATGAATCGGAAAACATGCATGGTTGGTTTTCGCGGTTGTTTTTATACGTGGGATGTGTCACGAAGCAAAGATGTATTGAGTCGCCTAGAATTCTGAATAAAACTCACCCAGAACCTTGAAAGGTTTATTAGTCAACTGTATGTGCCTTAACTCACTCATTCGGTGCCGTACTGTTTTTCTCCAACGCATTATTTGTGATTATTTTATTTGAGAACAGAACTGAATAATGGTTGAATTTCGGTAGTTTACGTACAGCCTTCCGTGACTGTGGTTTAAAAGCATTAAAGATATATGAACTTGTAATTACAATCCAGAAATCGTAATCCGTTCAATAGGTTACTTTATCAAACTTATTTTCTGCAAACAAACTACTGTCATAATTATTTTGATTTCGCTTCTATGTGTGGCCAGTATTTTGCCCAAAGGTCTGCATTTATGTATAGCATAGGAAGTGGCCGACAGACCGTAAACCATAATTATCACGGGGTCTATATTTTTAGATAGCTTGGAGGTCTTGGTCATGTTTTCAGTTAGTGTCTGTCTTACGATCTGTGCAGGCGACCTGTCAGCCAAAATTCATTGTTCGATGTCCCGTTGTTTGATCACGATAACAGTTACAAATCTACGGTCAATGCAAGGTAGTGGAACCATGGTAGCGCCATGAAGCTGAGGTTGCCAGACTGATAGTACAAAATCCTGAGCAAAGGATGACCAGAGCGGCCTACAACGTTCATTTGGTAAACAGCAAGCGAACGCAACGCAGTCATAACAAAGTAAACGGTCAGAGTCACTTATCATCAATTAACAGATCAGAGACCAAACAGAATATCGCCCCCCAATGATTGCAATTTTACGCATTTAAACCTGCGTAGTGATATCGATCGTTTTGGAGATCTTTGTTGGATAACCTTCTTTTCTCAGTTGATCGATTATCAAACCAGCGTGTCATGTCGTTCAGTTCTACTGCTGACTTTACACTAATTACGGTGTACTGAACGTAAGAGGACAAGAACGGACGGTTCGGTCAGCATAAATTCTCCGTGAAAGACGCCACTTTAGCTGTAATACAACTTAAACTGTTATATGGTGTTGAGCGGATAGGTCAGGTCGTTATCGACAACCTGGAACATCCGGTTGTTCCGGACGGACATAAATGATGGCAAATACCCTTGTAATACGTTTTTATAGCATAAATCAATGATGCTTTGATCCGGATAAACCGATTAACTCCCCACAGTTTAACGATTTGTGACTCATTATATTCACAAACAACTTGCAGGATAGGAAGTTTTGACCGTCCTCCTAGAAACTTCATAAGTGTATTGTTCCGTCTAACTTCCTCTGAGGAAATCGTGATACATTGGACCAATTCGTAACGTGTAATCGTTGTTCACATTTTAATGGTTGACGGTCAGCATACTGAATTTTGCATAATTCTGATGAATCCAGCAAAATGGTCACCTGCTGAATGAATGGGATTTGAGAAAGTTCATACAGTTGACCGGTATTGAATAGTGAGCAATCCAATGAAATATGCAACTCGACCTTTCAGATGGCGGCAGTAATCAGACCTTTCGTGTAAAATACGAATTTACCCAGCCGGAACGCTTCAAATGGAATAGCCCATAATAGCAAGCTAATTACAAACCGGAGAACGATTAGTGTATTGTGAGACACTGTTATCCACACATAGCACGAATAGATAGGCTTGGTGGCCGCAGATATTGTAGGTAAGGACAGAGCATAAGGTATCGACATGCTACTAAACATACCCGTGGGGGTGTACGCAATTCCACACATGACAATTTTTTGACAAAGCGGAATTGTTAATAGGTACTGGCGATAGATTGAACAAACTCCTATTTGTAGACCAGTTTAAACTCAGTGGTTAACACAGTTATATGTGTGATGATATTAACGAAAATATCCACAATACTGAGAAGAAGAATAACAAATCCTATGAAGACTGTTGCATGGTTTACCATGACGCGTACCATTGATAATGCTGTTTGCTACCGAATCACATGTGCTTAGCTTGCATGACAAGATGTTATTGCGTGATGCTAAGTTGCAAATTACAGAGCTTTACATATTAAGAAGAGCTGTTTGTGTCGACTTGTAGACATAACATACGTATTAGAATGATGGGCAGTGTAGTCACAATAATGGACTGGCATTTCCTTTGAGATACAGTTATATTACCTGTGCTTTATGGTTTTTGCTTACATTGAAGAAGAAAGTTTGAAGATAAAATCGGATTTTACATATGTTTTCGCCCCATCAGATCTATCTAACCTGATAGACCCACCCCACTGGAACTGACGAGTGTCCTCGTTTTCGAAGTTTTCCCATAATTAATAAATATTAGGGATTACTGGTCAGTAGTCGGAGATTTTGTTAATTTCAAGTTGAACATCACCCACAATTGATCGCAGCTGTCACATTCCCATAGACTTTCCAGTCAGCCCCTTTCGATTGGAGTTAACAGACAGTAACTGTGTCTCCATTTTGAGACGACCGGGCAACCTGCTCATTACTCACAAGCGAAAGTGGTTGAGCGTTCACATATGATAATTCGGTCGTGCCTAATTTGAGGTCAGTGGCGCAGTGGTAAACACGGTTGCTTCATAAACAGCATGTCCGATGATATGCACTACTGACGATCTCTAATGAGAGCGAAACTCGAGTCTAGTGCTTCTGCTGTTCGAAAGGGGCCGACTGGAAAGTCTGTGGGAATGCGACAGCTGCGATCAATTGTGGGTGATGTTCAACTTGAAATATTATGGAGTCAAATCGATAGGACCTCCGGATAATCCATGCAGCAGAATCTTTAATCTAAGTTTCCGAAAAGAATTAATCTCCATCTTTTTTGTAGAGGAGGCCGGAAAATTGATTTATTGGCATCCGCGTAATCTCCCCATCATCATTATATTTTTAAATGTTTACGTTTGTGAGCATATTCCGTTTTGTCGTTTTTGTTTAAACAGAAGAATTGCTGCAACAATTGGCAGTGAGAAGGAAATACACTTATAATGCACTTACAGTTTGGCTTGAGCCTGATTTATTTGCATTCTTGCGTATACAATTGTGAAACTTGGCCTTCATAAACTGGCTAGCAAACTCGTGCATTGCGCTGGGTTACAACATTTGGGAACAGATGTGACATGAGTTCATTTAACTGGATTGATGTATTAGTGAATAATTCTTCTCTGCTAAGTGAGGAGTATTGTGTGTATTGTACGAAATCCTTGTAATCTACAAAGCAGTCAACTAGCTCACGGCAATTCCCCAACCTTGATTCACTCACCTATGTATGTAGAATAATAGAGTGGTTTTGTTTAGGAGGGCTATCCTGTCGACAATTATGCCAATTCTGTGCAAAGTTTAATTTAATGTCGTATACACCGAGCAAGTGCTCCATACACGGTAACGAGCACTCTGTTTCATCGTCTCAATTATATCACATAGGGATTTTTCTAAACAAAATAGACCGTTCTTGGCAGGATGAATTGACGAGTGCTCAGTTAGTCACTTTAATCAACTTGAAATTTAAGTCCTTCTCGGTATTCAGAAATCACCAATAATCTGGCTACCATGTAGAATAATCAAGATCAAAGACCGTCATAATTATACTTGGATAAAAAGCCTGCACACTCCAAGAAAATTAAGTTGGTCAGGTGTACGATCTCCTTACGTATCAGAAAACCCATCATTCGGCCGAGCGATTTGCAATAACGATTGCACGAGCATTGAACAAAGAGAAGCGAGACCTGCTCAAAAGTTGCCTGCTGATAAACGACATTTACCAGCTGAACTACAATGTTCTACGCGCAATCCCGTACTCATCTTGACAAGTACAGTGTACATGTGCGTTTTGTACAGGCTGGACGCTAGAAACCACCCTTCCCACTTGTCTGTTCAGAACTGTACGTCCTATGAATAGCAGTATAACACAAGCAAACCATTAAGTGGTCTATCACAATTGTTCGCAGTTCACGACACACAAAATATTCGACGTACGTGTTATTTGTTTGTGTTACACCGTTGGTCGTTTCCAATATCGATCGAATACTTTCACACTCGACCGCCTACGTTCACGTGCCAACCAAAGGTCCATGTTCATTGAAAGTTTCATGAACTTTCAGTCTATGCCAAACAAAAACTCGACCATTGAATATCTTTATGGATTTACGACCGTAATCCCGAGTGTGCGAGAAAGACACAATGTAAACGGTTTGACTCTACCACTTTTGTTTCTCGCCTATTTAGACTGATAAATAAACTGATCCGATTCAACATTCTTCAGTTATACAAAACTAATGAACAGGCATTCATTCCTATTTGTAACTCAGGATACTAGATTGTTGGCAGCAAATGTAACATAAATCGACCGTCAAATTCTCATCGGTTTTACAAATTATTGCTCATCTGGATTCAGTTTATTGATTGCATTACAGCAAGCCAATAAATTACGAATTGTAGAAGGAAAAGTACGCTTATGCAGGCAGTAAAACGAAACCTAGTTACTCCTAGTGACTAACAAAGAAATCCCTACTTTTCCAAAAACGCTTTTGTTGGTTGTTAGTAAATTTTTATTGTAAGATGTTGACCTCACTGATCAATCCGAGTTGATTCGGCATCTCCGAGGTTTTGAGAGAAAATCCTCATTAGTTTGATAAATATATTTTGGCAGTTATTCATTTGAGTTAGCGTCTATCTAATTCGAGATAACATCTACATCTTTATCTTTGTTTTCTGTTACGGCTTGTAGCATGAACACGGCGTTGTAGAATGCAGTTAACTCATGTTCAGCCATTTCAAAATCGATCTGATAGTTAGCGGAACACTTTAACGCTGTGGGGATGAAAACCAAAATTTAAGTTTAGGGATTTAGTCTTCGTGTAATCGTTAAATAACACGCCAAGTTTCGCGGTAAGATCTTGGTTAGATTTTTCAACACAAAAGTAAGACGGCTTAGAGGTTTAAGCCGGAATTGAAATAAAAGTAGCGAACAAAATTCGAGAACATCAGTTTTTAGTCATTTTTCTCAAAAGCTAATTCATTGGGTGGATAGGAGGAGTGGTCGTTGATAAGATAAGTCGTAGCTAAAAATTGAATCATTCGGCGATCGTATGTTTAACGGTTTTGCTCGCAAGGACGACGATTTTTATAAGTCACTGGTGCAACATAGTACCCCACACCTTGAAGATATCTAATGTGACGCACGCATTACTACTGTCATATAAATGGTTGGAAGAAAGTGGATGCTTCTTAAACTGAGGGGCTTCTTCGTTTACTTAGATTGACAGAAAACATGTTTATGATCGATCAAGACAATAGTAATTATGTGATCCTTAGGAAATTTGGAATCGAATACGGTTTCAGTGGGTACCGTCTGTACTAACCATAACTCCCATCAACATCGTGTACATCTAAATGGACGACTTGCCAAGAAATTCCGGGTGGGATATTGAAGCTACTTGTTTTTGAACCGTTTACAACATAAACGGCCATTGTCATACCGACTACGTTGTTTAACTTCTGCTCAAACCTGTGCGGTAAACGGGATACCGTGTCAAGTCTGACGGAGAGGTAACAAGCATGGCAGGCTTGTTTGACAGTCGAATGCAGAACGGATTGCCTAGGTGGTCGATGTCGATAATTAGACACTAACAGCAACAATGGTTTTCAGCATTCGCCTTGGATAACTGAGTATCCAGTTGGTAAACACATCAAAATGTAACGATGTAAAAGTAAGAACTGAGTTCTTTTAATATTTGATACGAGATGGCTAACAGATACAACATGTCTGTGTCCATTTTTTCACCCGATACGTGTTGCGCTCATTTGTTCGTAAGATAATAAGCAGAATCATATGGTTGTTGAAAAAAATCAAGCAATACGTGCGGTTTCCCATCGAGTTTATCAAAGCCAAAACAGCCATCAACTTCCTCGCCCGGTGTATGGATAATTTGTACCCAGCCGTCTAGTGACGATTACTCCACTTTACTAAAATCCCTCCTGTCAGTGAATCGCTGGAACGATATGCATATAGTAAACAGAACACTCGTGGTACTCAGTGGGCGGAAGCTAAGGGTAACCAGATTCAAATTTATTAGGTCGTTGATAATCTGTCAGCCGACAAACTAACTACTTCTGAGTCTTATGCATACGAAATCATAGAAAGGTCAGCTGTAAGAAAACACACAACTTTACTGTTCGCAGCCCGATCAAAAAAGTCGTAAATGCATTTTCTAAGCCAGCCTATGTAATAAGTTCGTGGCTTCTGCTCATTGACATTGGAAAAGCTACTGAATGAAATTATGTCGCTTGGTCCGGAATTCTGCTATATTGTGGCAAAGCCAAAAACTATGGCTCAGTTCAAAACTTCAACAGTCACTTATAACATTCCTCCAAAGTGAACTGTGAACGATCTGAACTCACTGTTGCAAATAATTGAACCGTAAGACAGTTTCATACAGCTTGCTTATTGAATTAAGAAATGATCATCTTATTATGTGAAAGCCTGGTAAAGGAACTGAAATTGCTTTACCGAACAAAACTGATTAGGTTTCTTAAATGCTGAGGTTCTTGTAGGACGACTTGAAATTCCAGATTGAAATACGAGTGGAAATACGACATTAGCAATAAGAGGGAGAGTATCAAGGATCCTACGCAGAATGAAAGGGACTGAGTTCATTAGTACCCGTTTATTGGACCACATACATGTTAGACGGTCTCATATTCCGCAGCTATACGGCCTGTCCGCGATAAACAAAAAGGAGCAAGAACTCAGACCCATAACTGAGATGTGCACATCGCTCAGTATGCGGGAAAGCAGCGGGTACTGCAGATTTTGGAGTCGATCAAGAAAGAAGCAACTGAATATAGTCTTATATAAGTTGAATATCACTCACGTTTGATCATAGCTATGACATTCCCACAAACTTTCCAAGCAGCCTATTTTGGAAACAAGTACTAGACTCGAGTTTTATTCTCATTAGAGCTCGTCAGTTCTGCAAATCTTAATATGACGAGCAAGGAAGTGATATCATCTAATATACCATAGATGTTTACTAATGTTGACTAGAACCATTAATTTCCTAAGTGATTACATCGAAATCCACCAGATGACAAACAGAGCAGAGCGGATTTGTACATAAGACACGACAAGAGGGGAATTAACGAATGACAGAAATTCCTAATACTAGTGCATATCCCGAGAAGTTCATCAACAGCAATATGTAAGATGGACATTATCGATTAAAAAACTTCTAATTGGCTTCATCCTTCAAAGATGGCAGTTATGAATTTGATGTCGCGTTAAACAACTAACGCAATCGACAAGGAAGTTGACACGCAAGTTTTATTGCCGTATTTAAGTCAAAGCGGGCGGTGCAACTGAAGATGAAGGATAACGTGCCTAGTAATGTTGCCTCTATCTAGCTCGGTATAAAAGTTCGCACTACTAGGCGCTTATCTGAAAAAAATACCTGTACGCTGCTCCGCTCATTCTTACTCTGAGACAACAAAAACACATTTCATCCATCTTGGCCTACTTGATCGATTACAGTCGACGCATACGCGTTCGTGCCAATTTGTCGCGAAAGGTCAAGTGCGGCATACCGTCAGTAATCTTGACAGTCGCAACCGATTAGGGTGCCCGGATTTGCGTGTGCTGAAACAGTTCGTTCAAGCTCTGAAGCTTCCTTGGCTAAAAACTGCAGCCCAACATGCAGAACGATTTGTCCCTGTCACACTGACCTAGCCCAGCCCACGGTTTACTTACGAGACGAGCTATGTTAATGCAAAAATTGTTTTCTTCAGCCATTCACAAATACTTGTGAGCACCGGTTCTTCAGGTTTTATCTCACCGGGTCCAACAGAACCAGCATGTGTATATTTCTTTGTTAATGCATACCTTGGGCGCAGATGCCTAAGGTTTTCCACTCTAGTCCACTCTGGAATGGTCACGACATTACAGTGCACCCAGCGTGTAACTAACGTTAAATTAGTTCGGACAGAATCATCACAACTGATTGCTCCACCAGGATTACTGGCGAATAGAACTGAAGTTTTCACAAGGTCCCTAAATGCGAACTAGCCCTCTACTTTAATCAATAGTTTTTGTCATTACGTTCATCTCACATGCACGTAGACTCAGTCATAGCTCTTAGCAGTGGCAGGGCTATACAGTATTGTTGGACCATAAGTAGAACGAAACTTTAATTTAATGCTTCTCCCAAGCGGAGCCGAATGAAAAGTCAACCCTAATTAAGGGGCTGGGAACATATGTGTACTGTTTGCAATATACATTGACTAATTTCTCCACTGCACATCAGTTCTCAGCGAGTTTGAATGCTTTTGTAATTTCGACTTGGCTACGAAGTTCTCCTCCTTATATCGGTCAAACTGATCTTTACTTGCAAAGAAATTTGGCCAAGCATTCAAATATAATAATACACCCATGTCTAATATAAATTCAGTTGTGTGCGATCAATACAGTTTCCTCAACAGAAGTCGGACAGCTGCTAAAATACTAGTTGGGACACAGATACACTTTAGTGATGAGTTACAACGGCAACAAAACTACGGGTGATTTGGGAAGTATCGTTGAATGTGAAACTGTAATCCCTTGTAAGCGATGTTCATCTAGATCAAAATTTCGATTAGCAGCCTCGAAGACTCTTAACAGTGTGTAAAAATCCCACATAACTCATGCCGTTACCTAGTCTCTGAATTCTCACTGAGTTCACGGAAAATTCTTCCTGCCACTGGGTTCAAGTTACTAGGAATTACAGGTCCACAAAACGCTTTTGTTTACATGAACAATCCATAATTTAGCCAGCTGGTGGTGGAAGCGACCAGTCCCACTGAGCTGATGAAATCATCTTAACGGCTGTTGTATTAACCGCACACGCTTACAATTTGCTAAGTCTACAAAAGTAGTGCCGTTGAATTGCACCAGCATCCTTTTCCATGTTTGAAGTTCATCCTGTGTATACACTTCCAAGAGGGGTACTCCATTATCCCAAGTACTACTTTAAACTGCTTGTTTCATGTTTGGGGCAGACTTATACTACTTGTGTTTACTTACGATGACAAGAAACAGTAGCCGAATGCCCATTGTAATCGAAATTAGTTTGCGATCCTTACATGGCAGGTTGTAAAAGTGTTTATTTGGGGAAGAAGTTGAAGTATTGTGTCTCGTAGAATCTAAATACTCTCATGCTCGCTTTGAGAAGCCTTGTATTGAACAGGCACCTATCAAAAAGTATTTCATCCTCAACATTCCCTCTAGCTGTTAATCCTAAGTCTCAATAGATTCTCTAAATTTTCCAATTTGAAAGCAACTCCCTTGAAAAGTTCCTATGTTTAAGGAATTCCACTGTACTCCATTCAGTCACGATGATCCTCTGATGAAGCCATGTGTAAGTCCATAAGGACGTAGTATAACGGAAATATTATGCATATAGTTTTGGTTAAATGAACTTGAGTGGCGTGAAAATAGAGACATCACCAATTTTAAGTAGACAAGTTGAACTGAGTTACTGATAAGTAGTTTGACAGATATAATAATTTAGAAAATACCCTCGAGTTCGGCTGGACTCGAACCAGCGACAGAAACAACATGTTCAAGTTGTATTGGACCAGACGTTATCATGCATCGGGTGTAAGTTACTGTTTAAATACACTAACGATGTGAACATCGTCATACGTTATACTAATATTGTTGTACATATTGCCAAAATATCGTCTGTTTGCAAAATATGTTAGCGAAGAGCTTATCACTGAGTTTCACCTGTTTCTTAAGTGCATGTCATTCACATCTTCAACTAAAATATATAATTTTTCAAAGGTAAGCATTTACATTTATGCCGGTTATCTCAATTTCCACATTCTGGTTGCTTGTCAAGCCAGAATTTACTGATGTTTTTCAAGATGATTATAAACAATCAGGGGGACGGTGGCAAGTTACATTATATCCAGGAAGTTAAATTTATCCATGTTACGTATGGGTTAAAAGTTCACGATATTTGATTTAAACCGACAAGGTTTTTCTGTAGTAATCAGTGTGGTAATTTGTTTATGATAAAAGTGGACTTCAAATGACTGTAGCTCTTTACCCAACCAGTACTTTTTACTAGATGGAAGATTGGAAAACCGGTGCAGGATCAACCGAATGGCTTGAAACTGTAAAGAAAGGACTAACTTTAGAGTGATGTTTCCAGATATGGGAGGTGGATGTGAAGTTAAATCTGCATTACATATGTATATATATATATGAACAATAATATGACAATAAAGTGTGACTTCTTTACTAACCACTGGCAAAACTGAATAAACCAAGCCACTTAATTAATGTAGTCAATTGTTTATTAGAACCCACACGTCGTGATACCCTGAACGGTTATGCGATCGTTCTTTAATAAATACTAGCATAATACTGGCATTAATTAGTGGTAGAATAAACGGTTTGGATGCGTTAAATAAAGGTAAACTGAAGGTATAATGCAACAAGTAAAAAACGGCTTTTTTCTACTTTCGGTCTTGGTGCCGAAAATGATAAACGTGAAACAGTGACATCAAACTTGACTAGACAAAGCACTTGCCGAATGTCACAGTTTAATTACATTCACGTTAACAAAACAGCTGGTTTTATCAAGCAATAAATGTTTCACCTGTACGTTCACAATGTGTTAGTTGATCTCAGACTTATCGGTTGTTTTCATATTGCTGAATTAAAATTGGTATCTGTCCTGAAGAACATGTACTGCTGTAGCGTTTCAAGAGTACTGATTCATGTTGAATAAATCCTCAACCGATCGACTATCAACGTTGATGCTTACTACCTTTTCGCCGGTGTTGATAATCTTACGATAGATGTAGCCAATCAGGATGATAACGTTTATGATCACACGTGATCGGATGACTAAGTGAACAGTATCGATTTAAATACAGTGGCTGTCCATCTGGATGTTGCCAGTTTTTTGTCAGTAGATTATCAGAATTAATTTGATGGTTATAATCGTCCACAGTTTTTGTATTCATACCTAAATGGGACTTGTAATGTAGTTAACGTAATCGTGGGAAAGATATGTCGACTATTGTGTCAGAAACCTGAAAATAACTGTCTCATGTGAAATATGCACAAGTCGTAGTCACGAGGAGAAGCAAAATAGCTGTCCGCTCACCTTCATTCGATAATTCCGTTATTAAAGGCTTATCTACCAAGTGAGAATCACTCAATGATTTATTGATCAGTGTTTTTGTTTACTGAAAACCATATAGAGTGTTCGCTGATGCTGTTCATAACGTAGCACGGAGGTTGAACTACTATAGCTTAGGTGCTAGTTAGAATCTGTACTTGAACACAAAGTTTGCGGTGAACTATGAGGGTTCCATTTGTCTCAATCCAGTCTTCCGTGACTCAGCGTATTCAGTATATCTGAAGCTCGATCGAGGATGGCGACATTCCGCAGGTTGTCAACGGATTCAGGATCTGCTTACAAACCCATGAAAGTTGTGCACAGGTAAAGCCTTTATCTCCATGCTAAACCAATGCCAACTTACACGTAATTAAGATAAGCTTACGGAAAAGCCATCGCTAAATCTCTGTATAGAGTTTTCTTAATACGAGAGTGATAATATTACGAGTTATTGCTGACTGCGTCACATACTATTTCGTCTTATCGAAATATTTTCAATTAACATTATAAGCTGATCTCGTATAAATTGTCTAAAATGCACACACGCACAATGACGAATGTAAACTTTATTCTAAGTCAAGGCAGTACATTAAACAACACATTGAGAAACACATGTAAAAGCTTATTGACCGCAATGACTTACTTTTCGATAACAGGCGCAAATAATCCAAGTAGAAATCAAGAACAAGATCACAAGCAACATAACGGCAATGATGATGATGATCACCGAAGCGTTTGGACCGAACACACCGACACCTAGCCCCGCAGAGCCGATCCCAGCACACGCTGCAGTTGTGTTATCCTGGCAAACTGTTTGATTTCTGACGGTTTCAATATTCTGCTTTGGTAAACCATTCCAGGTCAGGTCTGTGAGATTGGGTCGAAGTTTAGAGAGATCTGTACCTATTCGTTCGGTTGTGATTATTT
>JTDE01002755.1:78189-98177 GCA_014338405.1 Paragonimus skrjabini miyazakii | reverse complement strand
GAGACGGTCTGAGGCTAAATACCGCGTGCAAATGAGTGGTTTTGTTTCAGGTTTTGTTTCAATGCTTAACCCCTGTATTGCTTGGTCGAATAAATAACCCTTGTGCCATCCGCGTACTTGGATCACAACAGTAGGTCTTGGATACTGTCAGTTGTAACAATCATTTTCTCTCTGAATGCCTTCGAACTGACTGGCGAGTGACCGATCGCGTACTTATATACTTTGTATTATACTTGTCAGTGGTCTGTTCCACACTTTCATCACGCGGGGTTTAAATGAAAATCAGTTGCATACACTGTTCCTTGATCAGACCACCGACACATGGTCTCTTTAATTACGGTCCAGTCGGATGATCTGATAAACTGGACTGAACAGATTGTATACAAACATAACGTAACACAACCAGAGTCAGACATGGTTAGCGGCATCTGTTTCAAATTAACCTGTCACATCGACCGAAACCAAAGGTCGCCGGAACATAACCATTACCACAAACGGCTTAGAGTACACCAGCTGTATTTCCACTCACACCACGTATCAGGTGTAAACCTGACGGACTTAGACTGGGAGGTGTGTGAATGGAGGCATTTAAGTTCCGCTAGCCTATGCCGATCAGCAGTACGATAGAATACTGTGAAAATTGGAGTTTTATCCCCCCGAAAGCAAACAGGGACCTCAGTGGTAAAATATAAACTGCGAAGAAGAACGTTGAAAATATACGGCAAGTTGTTCATCATAGATCATATTATTGCACTTGGAATAAATAAGGAGAAGAACACAGATTTAGGGTTGGAGTGAAAAACAAACAAAACATCCATCATACATTGTACTAAGATAACTTAAGAAAGGGCAGGCAGAAAGCCACTAGGACCGCAGTTTAAGAAAAAGAGGGTGGGTGATTTGTTCAGCGAAGGTGATCGTTGGTTGATACCAACGAACAAGTAGATGACTGACACATCCTACTGGTGCCTAACCTGCACATCATCTCTTCGAAGACGGTGTACTGTCGTGAGAGATGACTCAGTCGAAGAGGCGATCATTCCGATACTCAGTGAAATATCGAGACGCGGTGGTGTGGTATGGCCAAAGCTCATATCAGATGGATTGCGGACAACGCAAGCGATCGAAGGAGTCGTTACTCAACGAAATGAAACCAACAGAAAAGAAATGGGAAGAAAAATCCACAAAAGAAAGCGTTGACCATACTCACAAAATCGAACAGAAGTACATACTAATAAGTAAATTGGCAGATTTATGATTTCCGATGAGACTGGAATTTCAGTTCATAAACGCGAGCGCGCACGTGTCATGAGCACGGGAGTGTTCGACAATAAACAGCACGCTTTATTGACCTACTATTTGCTACATTGGTGCCGTGCCATGAACGCAGTATGGTGAGGCTGTCGTGGCCAGGCTCACAGTGATTCGCAACTGTTAAAGACACTTCTGCTGCGCTATCTGGATGTTGAAAAGTTCTAACATTTTATTATAGTTTTTGCTTTCCACATATATTTGAACCACTGCCATTTACATGTTATATAAATGCACTTATATTGGCGTTATTAAACTTCTGCGTATGTGCCACTTTGTGCCAATACACTTATGTGATGTTCGCCTATTTCATTGTTTCGTCGCTACGCGCTTAACCTACATAACCGAATGTTTTATGTACTCGATTGATGAGAATAAACAAAATGCTTTCATCTCGCAATGTATGTCTTCTTACCGTCTTGATGAACTGGATAAAGGGAACTCAGTGTTTCGAATTACAAAAGAAGGATTAATTAAACAGCAAATGAATAATGGGACATCACTAAAGGTGTACCATTTTAAAGTGGACCGAAAGTTTAACGACGTAAACGACGCTGACTGATACGAGCATCGATGAGACAAAAGTTCAACATGAAAAGACTTAATTATAAAGTGTAATTTCGGGACCAGCATCGCATCGACCAGATCAAGAAACGTCGAGTGACGAAAATTGATCCAGAAAAAAGATGAATATTCAACTGATTCAATAGCTATACCGATGACGTTGCACAAAACGCACTTAACATATTCGCCTCAAAGCATTAGACTCCATCTGAAAGTTACTATAATGTATTTGGGAACCTGGTTCCGCTTTCATTGATCTTATTCAGAAGTTACAAAACCGCGAACAATATAAATGTACGCATTTTTCGACAAATGAGTAAGCGGATTCACTATATCATCCGTTTATATTTTGGAGGATAAGCACAGAATAGAACGGTTTGTCCCAATTTGGGTCAACAGACATACACCAGTGCGGTTGACTTGTCACTGCGTTATGTTTGCTCTGTTTTACTCTGGCTAGCTCCTTCAGGACTTGAACAGAGTGCTTGCTGACATAAACAATGTTGACCCAAATGGCAGATGGACAAAATTTGCCTGTTTGCTTCGTTATGTTTTATTTTTTAACGTTTGAGAGGCCTACTTACCATTGTCCGATCAATTGCGTTCTATCCTGTTCGCCATTTGGTTTAGTAAGTTCAGTAGTATCGGAATTGTCGAGGTCCCTTTTGCCTTGCTAATTGGTTCGCATATATCAGTCCGTTCTCTATCTGATGACCAATTCCTGTTAAATTCTCGATAACGGTGTTCCAGGATGGTTGGCAAGATAGTGACTGTTAACAGGCATTATTGATATCAGTAACCATCGGTTTCATTGTCCCGGCGCTTGCTTGGACGTTCCGGTTACAAAAGGATGCCTGCGTTACCATGGTCTCACCTACACTGCAGGCTGATCTACAGAGCAAGACCGCTAATCGCAGTCACTCACTCCCTCTCGAGTACTATAAGATTTTGTATGCTAGGTTATTAATTACGTAGTATCGATAAAAACCACTGAGCGGTTAAGTAAGAACACAAGGATACGCAAACAAATTGTGATGTAAATAATAAACAAATAAAGCCAGTGCACTTACAGCTATTGTTCGGACAAAATACGTGGGTGAAATCCGTGTGTGTGTGTGTGTGTGTGTGTGTGTGTGTTAATGTAATGTTGGGTGAAGTCCTATAGATGTAGACGTAGTGACCTACAGGGCGGAAACACTGTAATACACGGAACACAACAATTTCGTCTGTTCACCGGTGCGTGGGCGACCCAGGTAAGTTGTATTTACATACGTGGGAAGCTTCGATGTTTTATCACTCCTGGCGAAGACATTGAGTTGAATCGCATGACGTGGACTAATGTCCCAGAGGAGAATGGACGTGTTCATTTCTGTGATTGCGTGCGTGCGCATATGGTATGACTTGCTTGGTATTGGTAAATTGTGAGTTGCTCCAAGCTACTACAGGCACATGAACATGAAGGCTGCACAGGAATGGACATGTGGCGTTGCATTCTGGTCACAGGCAGGCAGTCTAGACATATGACCTTGATCTCACCAATATATGATGCTATAAGCTGACAAGAATCTTCCGACGTACTTCATTGTACTTAATTGTAATAAACCCAAACAGATCCAGTGATATTCTCGGGTATGTGCGTGGACTGATGGATCGCGGCCTTGTGATCAGCTTGAGTCCGCCTCATTGTGTGTCGGATTTAATCCGTTGTGTAAACTTCATAATGGGGTAGGCACAAATCAGCGGTAAGACATGCCGCCAGATTGACCACCCAAGCTTGCACTAGTTGGACGCGATGGTTCAAGGCAGACACCAATCGTTAGGCGGATTAAGAACCAAGATCGAGCCCCGTTCTTACAATCTGTCACAACAGCAGGCAAAGCCTCTTGTGAGACTGACATGAACTCAGTGTCGTTACGCGCACGACTTTCTTTGAAATAGAGCAACATGGCTTGATAACAGTTTCACAAAACTCCGAAAGACCGTGCGTAACTCAGACTGCTTGCAGTACAGATTTGTATACTCACGACATAACTCACGAACGGGAAACAGTGTGCTGGTTGCAGAGATTTTCAGGAACTACTACGGTCGCTAAAAGCGTACGAAGCCTCATGAGGTTTGTGAGGATATAGTTTCTTATATGGCGATTGGGACGACTGGCATGTTATTTCGGACATGGTTTATTACACGCGGCTTGCTTAATCTGCTGAACCGGCAAAGGCGGAGCTACGTTGACTTAACCGGTAACCGATCACGCAACCGCTAGTCACGTGATTGAAACCATTCCTCATGAACGCCAAAATGTGGCTGAATATGCAGCATGAGAGTGCTGCTTATCACCACGTTAACAAGGCTAATATCATCCGCTACAGGTTAGATAGTTACTTATGTGGTTCAGGATTCTCCAATTCTGCATTAACGATACACCTTTTCTGTATACTTGGGATACCAGGGTCTTGAACAAACACACGATTTCATTCGTACTTTTTCGTCGGTAATCTACTGGTTAAACCACTACTTTGTGTACGTTTGTTCAACCTCAGTTTTATTCTTCGCGATCTCAGACCTGGTAATTTAATCACTAGTCATGTATATTTCGACCAAACGGTGTGTTGTCATTTTATATAAATGATGATCGGTTTTTATGCTGAGCACAAATATAACCATTAGAAAAAAATACAGAAGTCAATTGTTTAGATGTTCTAGGGTTAAAAATCTTCTGGTAATTCTGATGCTTAAAAATGAAGTCTTAATTCTGCCATAGTAACCGTTTAATAAAACTGCAAAAGTATTTGGTTCAGACAATTCTCTCACTAAAATATGCTACTTGTTAACGGTCCCGGCAACGTATGCCGCAAAAAGTAACACGCTCTAAAATACAGCACTTCTTTGAATTTCAGAGGGATCAACGTTTTAGTAGGTTTTGTGTATCCTCCAGAATACTATGATCTGCAAGTGTGCGACATTATCAGTCCTGTTATTCTTTATTACTGCGATGTAAACCCAATTCACTCGGTGACGATTCCGGTGTTGCACGAAACGGACAAGCTTCCAAAAGATCGTGGTCTTTGGAAGCTCCTTCTTATTGGATGGTCAACTTGGTCTGTAATCTTTTCTCATCATTCTATTATTTATTGCTTTTGGTACAGAACAAGAAAGGACTCTAGGTTGATACATCAAGTTTATCGTAAAGCAGCATCAGGGGTGAGTGAGCTATCTTTTGCTCACAGTCGTACGTTCCAGTTGCCTGGCTCAAATCGTCACGCCCACTCTTCGTCTCGTGGGTAACAGTTAGCTTACTGTTCCGTCTGTTGCTAATAATCGCACCTTTTGTGGGTTGCCCATCCGGGTTACATTAATTTCTCTTTCTCTGACGATAAGTTGCACGTGTTGGGGTGCTTTAAATGGCTAAGTTAGAATGAAGGGTGTCATTCCTTCGTCTATAAAATTACGGCTACATGACTCGGTTTGCCTTTACGCAGTGCATCCATCACCGCCAACTTCTGACTTAATAACTTCAGCGTGGGCTAACTGATGTGAAAAGGTTGATCGTGCCGTCTAGGACATGCCGTAGCGTTCAGTATAAATCGCATTTTCCCATCGCGGCTGTTGACTGAACCACATTCCATCCAGAGTTTGATTCTATACTTACCTGACTCGCTAGGTTAAAACTACTGGGAAGGATAACGGTGTCTGAAGGAGACCATTAGCTCAGTGAAGTGACCTCATGGCCAGGATCGTACAGCATTGGTGGGCCTATTACAGGTTTGTATTGGCACATGTTCGGGGTATTCTACCGTGCGTGATTCAAAAGGGTGTGAACTACTTCGAATAGACCACCGTGGGCGATACATGGTCACGTGCCCAATGTTATTGCGTACGCTGCACACTAACATTATGGCATCGTGACCAGAACCGAATATGAACAACGCAACCATCTGTTCTAGACGTTCTTCAAGCTGGCCAGTTAGGCTGGAGAGCGCTTTGTATGGGGACAATCCAGCTATTGAGACTGTACAAAGTTTCGTACGGAATGGACAAACTTGGACCATTCACTAATCTCAAAGTAGGTCAAAAAAGACGTTGGTGACGCACCAATCACCAAACAGACGTAAAACGGCAGTGTCAAAGCCGTGAAGAAAGTAGCAGCCACAGGACCGCTAACTAATAGCTCATTGGTGCTTGGACGATTGATTTTCTGTCCGATGGCGCGCCTTGACGTGGCGTACATGATCAGGGCTATTCGGATTGGTTGATTTCACGTGTGCATCACTGAACCAATAAACGTTCAAGGTCGATTCAGTCTTCGCTCCGGTGTTGTTTGCTGTGATCTGCGCACGCTGTCGTGTGACTACGCTACGGCTTTTCCGCCTTTGTCTTGTTTGACAGGCTGATCGTTGGTGTTGGCGACTAACATTGGGTGAGTTTCTGGCCTAGAAATTGTTGTGATGAGATTGCAGGTGCCATTTGAAATCCAATCTTTCGAGATAGGGATTCATGATTGACCCATCGTCTGATCCTTCTGTAATATATTTTACGGTTTACTGCTTTCACTTCAGCACTCCCGTATTGGATACCTTTCAGCGGACTTCTTCGGAGCCAGTACGCGCTGATTGAATTAGCTTGACACAAGTCTCTGGCCCATAGTTGGTTACTTTAACATACCGGTCGTTTTGTGCGGACTTCCATGTTTTGTAATTGTTGTTAATGAAGACGTCATTCAGAATTGGACTGGAAGTGCATTTTTTTCTATGTTACATACAACGAACGATCTGTGTTTAACTATTATTAACGATTACTCATTTACTTCTTTCGTTTTTATTTGGTTTGTTTGGTAGTGTTGCGTTTTTTCCCGATCTTTTGTTATGATTACCTTGCTCGTTAACGGTTTAATTTTCGGTTTATAACTGACACGACTTTTATCAGCGTGGGAATTCATGTACCATAATTATGCTGTTTACTATCAAGATACACAAAACTGGACGTGAATATTTTTCTGGACCTGGGGTGTTTGATGTGTGAAAGTTTTATTAGAAAGGATTGCTTAGCATGATGGCTTAAGAGATTACACCCAAAATTATGAGTAACACTTAAGTAAGTCATATTTGTTTTAAAACGTTGACGTAAGGACTCTGCTTGTGGTACTTTTGCTGTGTAACCCAGTGTACGTGCAATTAACTATTACTGCCTCCCATATTTATGTGGAAAAACTGTAAAGACAGTTTACAGGATTTAGAATGCTATGCACTTTTTAATATCGCTGGCTGCGATTTTTGCTTCATCAGTCATAGGTAGACGGACGCGGTTAATCAGAACACTGGTCTTTATAGTTGACAGTCCGATCAAGCGATTCTCGGCATGCTCAAAAGATTCAGGCTTGTTCCATCTCATGGCAATGAGGAAGTTCCTTTATAGCACCTCGTCACTTTCATAAGAATGTACTCTGTCTGATAGCGATGTCGGTTACGCAACCTTTCCCATAAGTACACTGAGCCTCGGGACCCGTAGTTTTTATTAACTCGCCTTTCTTATGTACTCTCGGTATCTGCCTTATTTTCTTATCATCGTTCTGCGTGTCTGATATAAAGTGGCTTAAAAAGTGTCATCTTGTAGTATGTTCCCACTTCCTCATTCGGCATATACGCGGAGTCACCGTGTTGCAATCACTGTAAATTTTACAGCTGGCCTATGATTACGGTGGATGTGTGAACTGATCCCATCCTACTGTGTCGTTTGACGTATACACCACTACGGGCCACGTGCAGGACAGTTGACCATTTGCTATTATGTGGTGCGTGGCCCTGTGCATGCATCCAGTAAGTAAGCCACGAAATTTAGACTGTTAGCCTGTGTAAACCACTGTTTTTATTAATAGAAAAACGTGTTAATAAGGCGCAGGAAAAATTTGAGACATTCTGGACCATACGCTGCACAGAGCTCCGTAGCTCTGCAGCCTCGTTAGAAGGGTGCAACGTTAAAGTAACTAACATGTTTGGTGATGCCCATGATGCCACATTTCAGTGGTTCATGCGTTCGTTTGACGGCCACAGTGAAGTGCCTGTTTTAGGGAACGTCACAAGTTGGTGTGTTTTACCAATCTGTTTCAAGTTGAAGGATCCGAGGCACCAACTGATTGGGTCGTACATCGTAAGGGCAGATATTGCTTAAGTTTGTACAAAATAAGCCTATTTTGCCTAACTTTAGATAAATTCCTGTTGGTTTTTGGTAGAAGCATAAGCGTGCCCACGGGAGACATCAGTTTTTTCGTGGCAACCACCTAAAGTACTCAGCGACTGTGACACCGTGGACATTTCCAAAGCCAACAAGACTACCTGGTATTACTTCAGTTTACCGAGGAGGACTTTCGATCTGAGAACGCTTCGATATTTGAATGTGAACCATATGAAAGAAGATTGACACTGTCGTGTTTCAGTAGTATGGTTGACGGAAAACGCCTAATTATTAGGCGTTAAAAATATCGACAATGCTTCCGTTCAGTGGACGCGAGACAGTTCCGTTCACTACAAACACACGGAATACGTTCGAGGGAATTGCATCTGTGTTTCAAAGTCGACTTTCCGAACTAAATCGGGTAATGGTACCAAATTGTACTTCAGTGGCACATCCCATGATTCAGTAGGTTATCTAGTATTTTGAGGGTATACTTCAGTAGTTGGAACATGTCATACTGGAGGTGAACAGCTGAGGCATCAACAAATCGGTGCGAATGCTTATAAGATAATTTCAAGATCAGTAATTTTAATCACAATAAAGTAATGTTTCGGGATCGGCACGTCATTGACCACACTAAGAGATGCTGAGTAAGTGGACATAATGTAAAATGTGCTTTTCAATAAATAAACAGTTACTTTTTTGGGAGAGATGTCAGTTTGCTGCTGAGGCCAAACCGATCACCACACACTGCCTACTCTGACAGAATCCAGGAAAACACAGGGTAGAATTGTTTATTTAATTTCCGTAAAACTGCCTACATCGATGAGGTTAACTATTTGTGCTGTTTCTGCCTGGATGTGTCTGAAGTTGGACGGTCGTACATGGTTCACCGCACGTTATACAATTGGCCGGGTGCGATCGTGTTGATCGACCTCTGATGATTTTAGCATTTCTGCTGACACGCAGCAGAATTGTGTTTAAGCCACGGCCCCATCTGGTTTATATTTGACCTCAATATTGACAGTTCCTCTTCAGAGCTCTGAGGACGTGTTCAAGTTGAATCTCGTATGGTTGGTCGCCTGCTAAATACCCAACGTGTTAACGCCACAAGTCGAATACATAGATCATCAACGCGCATACCGTTGTACGCAGATCATAGTGTGCTGTTCTCACACTGCGGAGAAAACGTTCAGTGACTGTCCACTGGTTTTGCGACGCGGCATTCAAATCTAGTTTGGATATCGACACACATAAGACATTCCCTTCTGTCCAACACTATCCGGGCGGTAGTGTTGTACCTAAACAGTTTCGAACACTGAGGTACTTTGGTGAGCGGACACGGGCGGAATGGGAGCCATGCTGTTGCTCGATCAGTTCACTTGGCTAAGGTACGTCCTCAGGATGACTGAAGAATGGATTTCAAAGCATGTGAGAGCAGGTAAGCGGAATCCTGACGATCAGAAACTGAGATATCAGGATATTATCCAAGCAAGTCTTTCGCGCCGTACTATTGATTTTAGATCTTAGGAGGATTTAACCTCAAGCCGGGCGGCTTGGAGGACTGCGATCCAGGTAGGTGTCCGACAGTTCAGTGGTCGACGTCTTCGCCTCCGTGAATTGAAACACGCGGCGCGCAAAGGAACCATAGTTGCCATAGGTCGTGGTGACATGACTATGACGTTGTGGTGAATGAGGCCGCCAATGCGCTGACATTCTCTGATTGTTAGGTCATCAACATACTCATGGTACACCGTCGACAAAGTGATGCTGGATGTGTTGAGCGTAATTAGGTTGTCAATTATGTAAAAATTTCCTTTGTATCGACCGACTACCTACGTCCTTTGGCAAATCGCCCTCTATCCCCTTCAGAAACCTCGGTCGTGGTGGCTTCCTACCTTTTCTTTCCCTCAGTTTTGTTATTACATTGTGTGGCACTTGTTTTTTGCTTTTCGGCCCAACGTCGAATTTGTTTTTGTTCCTTATTCTGTCCAGAGTACGTTCATATGTACTTCTATGTTCCACAACGTGCATTATATTTCCCATGTTCTCCCCAGCTTCCATCTCATCATTAGAGTCTCTGTTTATTTTCCGAGATATAAGGGTTTCAGTTCCATACTAGCGTGCTATTTGGACCACAAATGTCTCCACTCGTGGGTCTCATGGTTTACATCGGATACACGGTGTGTTGGTCTGACCAAAAGTGGCACGACGCGAGCCACTTGTGGCGATGGTTATGCGCACTATGACAGGCTAATGCAGAAGCGGTTGCCGCCAACTGTGTAGTTTGGTGTCGAAAATCTGAGGTCCGTCTGCGCACATGCGCTGTTGAATCAAGATCAGAACACTGATGTCAAACAGTGGGACTCATTTGACGAATGCTGAGACACTAACGATTAGCATCTGTCAACCAGCTGTGTGGTTACGGTTCGGCGATCACAGATTGATCAAGAAAATGGACTGACCGACTTGAACATACTCTTCTCGGGTGATGAATACTGGTCATCTGGACAAGTTGTTGCCAACATTCAGTTGATCGGAATTGTATTTGTTGGTTGCACAGATTTTCGAAGCATAGCAGACATTTAGATGCGTCAGTTTATTAAGATAGCTGCTTAGCCTATCCCGTGATCAAAGTGGACAATAGATAATGCTGGATATGAAAGGCTGCAGATAACTTGAGTAGTATGTTTAGACTAGGAAGGCTGTGGTATCTGAGCCGTTTGTTTTCTGACCAGACAAACGTAAGCCAGTATCCCGATAAGTCATGCTGGAGACCACTATAATCAGGGCCAGAGGCTTCCATAGCATGTGTGGCGTTTGTATAATGGGATAAACGTTCATTATCATAGACTTTATTAGCATTCAGTCTTCTTTGGAAGTGTTATTTCATGAATGTTCATTTCCAAAGATCCTTGTTTAGTCCCTATGTCTTTCGACTTGTCTGGTGCATGTTTCTACAATTTTTCTGCCTCTCTTCTATGCATATTGAGATTCATCTTCTGGATTTTCCGAGTGTCCGTTTTCAGTAACTTGCACTCACTCAGTGGAGTGACCACCAGTTATCAGTTTTCGAATCGTAGAAATTTACAACCAAGTTGACCGATTGCATGATCTACTTAATCTTAACAATTTTCTCTACCCTTGGTTTCCGCTTTTGTGGATGGCGACAAATCAGTTCACTGCAGACGCGTTGTAGTCGCAAGCCAGGTAAATTCGAGGGGATCAACTCTGTTTTGTTGGCTTTTCTGTACGTCTAGTATATCCATGAAGTTGCGCGTCACTTGTTACTTGGCTGACGTCGTGGTGGCCAATGCCGCATACGGTTGGTCCTTAGATTTATCAGTCTTCAAACAAAGTCACACTTCCTCATTTTTCTTCTAATTACTTCCCGCAAGTTGGAAAACGCAAGCTGTTGGGACAAAAACGCTGCAGTTGACTTGAATTTCCACTGTTCATGCAAAAACTATTATCCGAGATTTTATTGTCGAACACGCAGATGAACTGAATGAACGACTCGTATATGGAACTCTTGAAGCTGCTGCTAACACAATGATGCGACTGATGGGATCATCACATCATCATCATAGACAGCAATACATCAGTGGTTCACACTGATGGGATACACAGCAGAAACGCACTATGTGTCACTGCTATACCATAGCTAACGGTATTTGCTACAGGTCTGAAACAGCTTGCCCCTGTCTTCTAGATTCTGCTCCACAGACGCATGTCTTTTTTCTATGGGTAGCAATTTGTTCTGACTTTAAATGAACATATCTGAAATTCTGTTTGCACATTCTCACCAGGTATCTACAAAATTAACTATTAATTTTCGCCTGATTGTCTGAAACTGGTTTTGTTTTCGATTGTCACAGGGTTCCCGGTGCCTTAACAGGCTGTAGTTAGTAGTGATTTTGGCAAACATTGCGCTACGGTAATATATGGCTGATGACTGGTTATTTTGTTACGAGCACAAATGGGGCTGTCTGTGAAGACTTCAGAAACGAATGACTTGTTCGGTTTGGGATTGAAAATTTCCCGGTCGTTGTATTGTTTCAAATTGAAGTTTTAATGCTGTTGTTAATTTTCATTAGGATCGAAATTTGGTTATATTCAGACAATTTTCTCTATGAAAATCATGTTTCTTATCAGCTGTCACAATGATCCATACTATCAGAAGCAGTACCACTTCAACTGTAACACATTTTGATTGTCCAAGCGGTAATACATTTTTGGTCAATCATAATTCGTTTCACTAGCTTACGTCCTTCTGATCTTCCGTAGCTACTGCAATCAGCGGACGGTCTTCGGTTAACCGTTTCTTGTGTTATGAATGGAATTCGGTTGCGTTCTGGAGACTGGTGATGGGTCCCAGTTTATGACGTCTTGTTTTATGCGCACTTGTTATTTAATCTATCATTTCGCGGATCAGTGTCAAGGTCGGTGGCTGTCTCAACCTTATTGTCTACACATACTGCCCAACATTAAAAACTCGCAAAGCGCTCACTGGTGATTAGATAGCCTATTTTTCGTTCGGTAGCAATAGATCTAGGTGTTACCTGAGTATTTTTATTATGATTAAAATATGCTTTGTGTCGCACTAAATGACTATCACTAGAAACAAGGGAATTCGCACCCCTGAAGGAATAATGCTGTCGGGACTTGTCATTTTCATATACTCACCACAGATATGATCTAAAAGATTTGTAACAACTGTGATCAGAGCGCTCTGATCGTCTTCTATCCGATGATGCAACATAAACTTATCTCCTTCCTCAAGAATGCATATCTCATTAATGTATGTCCATTAGAAACTACAGTGTTCATTTCGCCAATTACGACGTGCAGCACAATTCTTGAGTGTATACATATGCCTATCTTATAACGAGTTCCTTCTCGCGGCATTTTTAGCGATGCGACTGCAAGGGTTACTTAAAGTCATATCTTTCAAAGCAATGATTTTTAGCGACTTTGTCCGATCCCTTTAAGAGTTATTTTAAGACGTTTTTTCCTGCCACTTCTGTTTCAGTCTAGTGATCTTGAATTTTCTCGAGGACTGACACAAAACTGTTGCGTGTGAAATCAGGCTGTTCAGAATGAATTACCTTTCCAGCGATCGTCTCACATCCAGTGTTAGTATCTTGTAGCTCCTCATTGTATGTGGACGTAGTGCATGTGGGAGGGTAAAGATCCCGGTTATGTTGAAGCCTATAGTCGATGCTGGTGATCTGGCAAACAATGCCCATCTCTGTCCATAGCTTTTACTAAAATCGCCCAGTGCCCGGAATCCGTTTCGCATTTTTTCTGAAGTTTCTTGCTCCTTGTATCTTTGCAGTAGTTATACTGACGCTTTTGTTCTGCAACTCCCACCGACGCTCTGCTTGGTGGAGGCGCTTCTCATGCTTATCTGCAATGTCCGTCTAATTTCCTTACCATATAGTGTGCAACCTTCTTTTCTGCTATGAGTATATTCGTCACCAGTGAAAACAATAATCAGACTGCGTTTTAGGCATATTTGCGTTGTTGCGTTTCCTACGCATTTAGTTATTTAGGGCGGCACCGTAAACTGTTATATGTGTGTTAGCTTTCATTCGCTTTTGTCTTGAGGACAGTATGCTATACTCCCTGTAGTTTTTTTCCAGTTTCACGTGCCCTGATATCACTTTCTCTTCGTTCGATACCAAGATAACATGGATCAATGGGTTTATCTGCTCTTACTTCGCATCCTCTACTAGCGGACAAGTTCGTACTGCTGGCATATAGGAGTTTGTCGGCTTGTACGAAATGCGGGGACATGTGCAAATTGTCGCACAAGTGTGTATCCAACAGCAAAGAATAGAGATTAAAATAGGTCACGGAAGTTTGAGTTTGAAAGTTTACTTTAATAGAGCCTAGCTAGCGAACCCCACTTTCACACCACCGTAACGTGATAGGGCATGCTAACAAGGAGGTATGTGTTATGTCAGGGTCAATCACCCAGCACCATATCTACGATAGTTTCGTGTGGAACTCGCATCTTTAATATACACACACACACCGCTTGTTCTAATTCAGTACAGTTCAGAACGTATGGTGTAGGTGGAGGTTACTGGTCCATGGATCACAGAGTCCTTCTGATAAGAGTCAAAGGTAGGGGTAATATAGTATAACCAGTTGCAAAGCAAGCAATTCCTGTCTCCAGGTGTTTCAAAAGTATCGAACCAACTAGAAATACGTGACTACCTCCGGGCTCAATAAAATGACGCTTCATCACACTACACAATACATGCACGAGTATACTAGGATGTGTACAGTTTATCACCATTCCTAGTTGACGTTTGTGTCTACCACAGAGTACACCGACTGTGTTGTAAACCCAATCACGCAACCCAAAGATAAATAATTCTACTGCATGCTTCTTGGCACCGATTGCTTAAGTCACTATCGAGGACTCTAGGCCATTCACCCCGTTCCTGTTGCACACCAAGTATGACTTTCCTTATTTTATCCCACTCTTGACCAACCATAGACTAATTCAGTGCTGAGATAAGTGAGAAGCGGAATACGTGAGAAGCGATTCAAGTAGACCTACTTGTAGCTATCTAGAGAGGAGGTTGACAAATATCAATAAATTGCATTTAACCCCAAAAAAGATACGTATCCAGTTAACTAAGCAGAGCAGGAAACTGGTCTTTAAACACATACTGTTAACAGTTTGATTTATAATTGTAAGTCACGATAGGGCACTCGTTCACTGTAGCATAAGTAGTACGTGGTTAATAGTCAAAATTCACCGGAAGCACACGACCGGTTTCGTGATTGTTGCTACTCATCAGGTATGCGTTCTTAGTGAACTTCAATCTTACAGCCTACGCTAGGAACGACAATTACCGAAATTTGTTGGTACTAACTCATTTCCCCCCTAGTTGTGCCGTTTTTCTTAGACGCAACTGAATCTGTAGATCACGTAGTAGGATGTATGGTCGAAGTTCATCGAGTGTGCACAACCACGAAACCGGCAGTATTTTTTCGGCGGATTTTGACCATTAAACACATACCATTTGTAATATAGATTGAGCATCACCCACAATTGATCGCAGCTGTCGCATTCCCATAGACTTTCCAGTCGGCCCCTTTCGAAAAGAAGCACTAGACTCGAGTTTCGCTCTCATTAGAGCTCGTCAGTAGTGCATATCATCGCCACTGCCGGGACTTGAACCACGGACATTCAGTTCATGAGGCAACCGTGTTTACCACTGCGCCATTGACCTCACGTTAGGCACGACCGAATTATCATATGAGAACGCTCATCCACTTTCGCTTGTGAGTAATGGTCAGGTTGCCCGATCGCCTCGAGAGGAGACACAGTTACTGTCTGTTAACTCCAATCGATGACCCCTCGACTAGGACTTCTCTCCAAGTTGAAATCACAAAAATCATTGACTTGTGTTATTACTTGTGTTACTTGTGTTATTACACCTTAGAAAATTATGCTGCCATCTAGACAGATTGAAATTCTGCACAGTTCCAGTTAGTTTTGTTAACACTAGCATTGATCTACAGACTCCATTGAGTCTGAGCTAAATGGCGCGCCTAACTGGCAAACGGGTTGGCACCTACAACTTTATCCATTTTTCACCATGTATCCATTTTGAATCTGTTCTGTTACCCTAGCGGAAGGGCAACGAGGGGACGAAATGCACGCCCAGTTGTCAGCAGTCGAAGAATCAATGTCCACCACAGCAGGACAAGATTTGCTGGCACACTCCGTCAGACGTGGCTCATATACCAAGGTAATCTGTCAAAGTATGTTTGCGGGTTCAATAACGTGACACAACGTATCTCTAACGGAGAGGCCTAATGATGAGCTGTGGCACCACGCCCACTATTCACGCACCTTGAAAACGTGCTCTAAGACCTGGGATGGAAAGCTAAGTCCTCTGGTGTCATTATCTCCGAGTCTAAATCTAATTGGATGTATAAGGAGTGTGACCAAGTAACGAGCGAAGCAGTTGACGAGATCAAGATTTTGTCACTTACTTCGGGTACCTGTTTTTATGTGTTTTTCCATTGTCATCAGTGGTTGTGGCGCTTAGAACAGTAGATCAAAGGGACTGTTAAATCAACTGAATAGTCGAATCATGCGCTATATATATTATGCGTAGGTCTATATATACTTGCATCAAACATGGTTCTATAAGTACACAAGTAAACAATTTAGATAAACAGTCACTTGTGATCAGGTATATTAACACATATAACAGTGCAACGGAAACACGTGATAAACTGTTCCATTAATTCGGGCGGTAAGAGAGATAGCGCGTTATTGTTAGTCATATAAACAAATGTGGAACACTGTGATAGGAAAATGAATGTAAGTAACCAAGTCGGATACAGTTCAGTTGTTTACGGTCAATTTAGAGTTTGTGGAAATTAAACGTTAACGTTACTAATGGGTGGTAGAGGATTTTGGTCTTCATATAGATTGAACATCACCCACAATTGATCGCAGCTGTCGCATTCCCCTCGACTTTCCAGTCGGTCCCCTTTCAAAAAGGGACCGACAAGAAAGTTGATGGGAATGCGACAGCTGTGATCAAATGTTAGCGTATCGAGCTGGTGAGTAAGAACGGTCAATACAGATGGATAATTCGTTTCAAATCGGATATGAATGTATACTACTATAAACGTGTAAGTAGAATAAAGATTAAACGTGAAACTGGAATTCACAGGACCAGTGGACGTGGTAATCGCATTCTGCCACTCGAACGTCCCAGAACACAGGTGCTTGTTCTCTATGAAGCTGTCTCAATTCGTTGTCCTCCGTACTGCCCCTAAATACGTGACTTGTTGGGTTTACTACTGTATTAAATTAACTGACGAGGTTTGCCTTCAAATGGGATAATAGCTTGCAGTCCACGTATCAGATGCGTGCCACGGTTCCCGAACTCTCGCATAAAGCGTATCTATGGTGAGAGCAATGCGGACGAACCTGAAGTGAATCACAACTGGTTTGAATGTGTCTTCCAAAGGAAGTGGACAGGTGATGCACAGTCAATTGTTTGTTTGGGCAACTCACTGCAAATCATTGGTCTACAGACTCTTGTTCCGTTAGCTGCCTCCAGTATTCACAGTTCCCTAGCTCTCTCACAGTATTGAAAGTGGTACCCGATGTTATTACACTTGCTCACAGCTACGCTCGATAGAATGTGTGCCCAGGAGAGGATTTGGCCCGTACTGACTACACTGCCTGTACAGTCGTGTTTCGCCAAATTAAAAAATTGCATTCTGTGCAAAACACTGCGAGAATTCAAATTCAGAATGTCTGCCCCCAACCACAAATGCACACACACGTTGTCATCTGGACCTCACTGGCTTCTTCCATTTCACGTTAGTGCACTCCTGTTCACACACTCTAACGTGCGGTCGAAACCAGCAAGCGCGCACGGGTTGAACTTCAATTGTGTGACAGAACGTGCTGTTGTGTTGTTGGCGCCGTCTTGATTTCTGTTTGTGTAAGTCGTGTGCATAGCTTACTGGCCTTTGACTCTTGTTTGTTTGTGTCGTTTCCTTTTACAGGACTGTTGCTAGAACCCCTACTTCGGAAGAACGCTATCCTCCAATGTCTCCACGTTGTCCGAAAGTTGGTCCGCAAGTGTAACGGACAGTCGGAGTGGAAACGGCTGGCTTGTATGTTACAAAACCGTAGTGTCTAGACTTTGCATAGTCCTGTAGACCAGACGCCTTGCACGCACCAATCGTGTTGGAGGTTGTCGGGTGCGCACGGCCAGCAAGAGTCAGTTTGAAGTTTACTGGACAATGCATGTCCATCTCCCCTCCGACCTGTCGGGCCACATTTTGAACTGCCTGTTCGGCGTGATGCACCACCGGTATGTTTGCTGGGCGGCCGAACCGAACTGGGTCTGTGCCAAAACTACCGATCACTGGCAGGCGATCCGTGGCAGTAGAAATTATTCCGATTGGTTAAAAAGTTTGGTGGCGTCTATTTGAAGGCGGAATGAAGATGACGATTTTTGAGGGAACGAAGGACATTTAATTTCTCTTGATCCGACCTGTTGTGTGAATGGTATAGGAGTAAACCACCTAGAGTCTGTCATCTTTAAAGCTGTTGCTATTCGCATGACGAGCACGTGACCCCAGGAATTTTTCACTGTTTTTCATGTCATAGCGTTCCCGTTATACAACTTACTTTTCTTCACACTGAAACAGCCTCAGCTTTTCCAAACCATATTTGAAGTCTCTGTAGAAAGTGTGCGTAAAATATCCCAGTAAGGCCAGTGAAGTCCGTAGTTTTGTATAGTATGATTGTTTCACTTTTGTAAAAACCTTCACCAATGTACTCAAAGTTATGCGCATCTTGATCGATGAACAGTTGCACAACCGCAGTGACCAATAAAGTATCTACTGCCACGAGCCCTACAATCCATTAGTCACAAGCCTGCGTGGCTGTCACGTGTAGCATGCAAGCCGGCTGTTTCTCCTCGTGTTGTCCGTCACACCTGCGGACCAACTGTGGGGCAATGTGGAGACACCTGGGGACAGCGTTCTTCCGAAGTAGGGGTTCCAAAAAGTCCTGCAAAAGGAAACAACAAGAAACAAACATGAGCCAAAGGCCCAGTAAGCCATGCACACGACTTACACAAACGTAAACTAAGACGGCGCCGATAACACAACAGCACGCCCCGTTACACAATTCAAATTCAACCTGTGCACGCTTGCTGGTTTCGAGCGCACGTTACACACGCAGTAGTCAGACTTTCGGACTAACTCGATTGATGCGTCATCCCGTACCGCAGTCCATCGGACGGTCGACCAATTGCATGCTAGTTAAATCACGTTCAGCGGCTCATACAGTACGCATTCCGATACTGACAAAAATTAACGCGTTCAAGTTGGAATTGTAGCGACACCTGTCGATGGCTGCTTTATTCCTTGAACCTGATGACAATGTCGTAGTAGGTGATGCTTGTGCTGATCGTTGTTTATCTGGATGAAACAAACGTACCTTAGAATGTTATCTGAGGTTAGACAATCGGTCAAAACAGTCTAAGTTAGACATGTTAGGATTCTCCAGCTAACTTAAGACGTTGTGTCATCATCATACTTGTCCCCAACATGCGTTACTCACTCCAGCCTAGACAGTCATTATCGTGCGATAAGCAACAAAGTCCACAGTTCACTTGACGATTTTCAAGACCAACAAACCGGTGTGCATGTATTCGACGTGTGATCGAACGGCATCTAATTAGGTGTCTCAGTCCATTTTCTTGAGATTGCTATCTTTGTCTTATTTAGACTGATACAATATAACAAAACACAATTGTTCTTTCATGTGGTACACCAGTGACCAACGACTTAGTAGTCTTTGAACAAAACTGTGAGAAGACGAACACTGGTAGATGCTAGCATTTCGTATTGGCTCGTCAGTACCAAATAACCAATAACAATGCGGCCGAATTGAGGACCTTTAATCAGACTTGCAGGTCACCTGTGCCTACAGTCAAAGCAGGTCAACCTATTGGTGCCAAATCACACTGTTTTCCAATTCTCGTGTAACTGCGGAGAAAGTTACATAGACAGAACCGATCGATCATTGGTCTCAGGAATGAAGGAACATGTACCTAAGTGGGTTCACAAACAGGTCTCAAAACCGGACACTGTAGTCACAGAGAATCGTAAGCCTCCAACTTCGTCGATCAGACGACACATCCTGTCAAATGGCCAAAACATAAACCTGACCTCAGCCTTCACCATCATAGTGCGCTACAACAACCCACGGTTCCTAAACTTTGCTGAAGCTGCTGCGATAAACCGGTTCAAACCTGTTTTGTGTACAAAAACAATTATTTGTGAACCTGAGGTTGCCTTGGTCCTAAGTCGCAGTGAGTGTTGTTCAGATTTCACGATTGGACGTTTTTGTTATTGTTGGTATCTTTGTTCAT